>PNEQ01057671.1:0-26372 GCA_003012365.1 Medauroidea extradentata
TAGTTCATTACCACTGACAAAACCATTCCATTCCTCCACGGTAGACTAGTTTATTAACACTGGCAACCATCCCATTCCTCCATTGTAGACTAGTTCATTACCACTGACAACCATCCTATTCCTCCTTGAAAGACTATTTCATTACCACTGACAACCATCCCATTCCTAAATGGTAGATTAGTTCATTAACACTGGCAACCATCCCATTCTTCCATTGTAGACTAGTTCATTACCAATGAAAACCATCCCATTCCTCCATGGTAGACTATTTCATTACCACTGACAACCATCCCATTCCTCCTAGAAAGACTAGTTCATTACCACTAACAACCATCCCATTCCTCCTTGAAAGACTAGTTCATTACCACTGAAATCATCTCACTCCTCCATGGTAGACTAGTTCATTACCACTGACAACCACCCCATTTCTCTATGGTAGATTAGTTCATTACAACTAACAACTATCCCATTCCTCCATGATAGTTTTGTTCATTACCACTGGCAACCATCCCATTCCTCCATGGTAGACTAGTTCATTACCACTGACAAACATCCCATTCCTCCTTGAAAGATTAGTTCATTACCACTGACAACCATCCCATTCCTCCATGGTAGATTAGTTCATTACTGACAACCATCCCTTTCCTCAATGGTAGATTAGTTCACTACAACTGACAACCATTCCATTCCTCCATATTATGCTATTTCATTATTACTGACAACCATCCCATTCCTCCATGGTAGATTAGTTCATTACCTCTGACAACCATGGAATGGGATGTCGATAACTAGGCAAGGTTATAGAAACATATATTTAAAACAAATAGGCTAAATCGTACACACTATTTCCAACATTTCTACGTAACAGATATGCAATATACTCTCTGATTAAGAATTTAAAAAAAATTAAACTCGTGAAAACAGCATAAATAGGAACCTATGGGACTGAGCGGTGACCAAAATCTTTTCACACGCCCTGTATACTCGTCGATAAATGAATGAAGAGATATCGATCAACTCTTAACGTCTAGGTGAGAGGGGTAACATGATGCGAGTATGTAGCAGTTTGAGAATGATGGGTATTCCCGAGAAAACCCACCGACCAGCGGCATCGTCCGGTACGATTTCCACATGCGAAAATACGGGGGCTGACCCCGCCAGGAATCGAACCTGTATCGCCTTGGTGTGAGGCTAGTGCTTTAGTCATTGCGCCGACCGCGACCCTTATTCGCGGATAACGAGAGGGTATAGTGGAGACTACAGACTCACCTTGGCGATGGTTTCGTGGGCCTGCGGAGGCGGAGACGAGCGGCGCATCCACTTGGGGTCGTAGTCATGTGCCATGAGGCGCAATAGCGTCGCCTCGTCCAGGTCCTTGCGACGTGGCTTGAGCGGCGACTTGGGCGTGTTGGCCCAGAACCGCAGCGGCAGTAGAGGCGAGTCGTCGCCCACAAGGCCCGTGTTGTCGGGAGGCGGGGGTCTCGCCGTCGACTGCTGCTGTTTTTGAGGTCCACCCACTGCCGCCGACACCGTAGCTATCAGGCAGGCGACTGCCAACACGCGCCAGCAGTACGCGAGCATCTCTGCTCCTCCTGCCGCCAGCCGGCCGGATGGCCCCTGCAACATTTCCGCGGCATTTCAAACACCTGCTGAGTTGTGCGACAGACAATGCGCGCTACCAGTACGCGAGCATCTCTGCTCCTCCTGCCGCCAGCCGGCCGGGTGGCCCCTGCAACATTTCCGCGGCATTTCAAATACCTGCTGAGTTGTGCGACAGACAATGCGCGCTACCAGTACGCGCACTATTACGATTATCAAGAGCCTCGCCAGGAGGACGGGCTAGCAACGACGGCAGTGCACTCAGGTCAGTGGCTGCACAAGATTCTCTCCACCTGCACTGAAATGTAGCAATATAACACAATGTGTTGGGGGAATCTAGGTATGTCTCCTTTAAGCCGCTACCAGCTCGCCAGGACGGTCCTTGGTCGAGATCCACGACATGTCGCCGTCCGTTGATAGCCGACACAGTCATCATCCTCCGGCACATCATGTTACAGTGAGGTCTGAGGTGTACAAAGGGTCACCCACATAGATTAGAACATTAACATTACTATCCAACAGCCGCTCACCTCCTATCTAAATTATGTTATATAACTTTGTAGTATTTCTGTAATATAAATTATGTCGAGTAAATTAGATTAACATATTTAATTTAACCGTAACCCTCACCCTTAAGGGCGCGACTACCACAATTTTCATCACCATTTTTTTTATGTGTACCAGATCTTTTCTTCCTTATTTCAGACACAAAATGTGACTAAGTTTGGCTGTTATTAAAATTTTTTTATCTCTCATAGTTTTCGCGTAATGATTTGTTAGTCATATTTTGCAGGTTTCCGTTTAAACGAATACACTAAAACCAACTGATTCACAAAAAAAAAACACAGTGGATAAAGACATTGCCGGCTACAATGACATACATGCTCATGAAAATAAAGAATACATTTATCTGTATTTTTAAAACATTTTGAAATTTAAACTAAAAATTTTTAAAATTCAATATTTTTTAATACAAATAATTTTTATTCTTTATATATATATATAATGGATATACATATAAGAATATATATATAAGAATATATATATCAGCAAGAATTCTAACGATAGAATTCAGTCAAGAATTTGACAACACCCAAACACAAAAGACAGACACAAAGAAAACCAGATTCCCAGTATGATTTTCTTGCAGAGATGTTCGAATAGGTGGTTCATGGAAAAGAGCACTTTTTGGTTCTATGCTTATTGTTATGTCATCAACTGTAAACGCACCTTTATCCGGAAAAATATTTCCTTCTTGCTTTTTTCTACATTTCCGCTCTTTCTTATTGAATGTCAGCATTTACGTTATAATATACGCACGCAAACAATAATATGTCATCGCTGTAATAAAATATATATTATAACTAACAAGTTCTTACGCCCACTAAGTTGTCAGCGATTCTTTTGGTATTGTGAATCAGTAGGTAAGAATATATTGGGGTTATTTCATTGGGGATCGTTTTTCTTCTGTTTTCTGTGATTTTTGTGCGTTTTTTGTACTTTGTCACTTTTGTCGTTCAAGACAAGTTTGGTTAACAAAACATGAGTAATGGCGTATGTGCACAAACCAATAAATTCTAAGAAAATCTATGTTGGGGACCGACAACGTGCGCTCCGAAATTGTTTTCTAGTGACGTGATACTTTGAAACTACCTTTCCACTATCGTTGAAGTGTACTTTACTATCTTTTATTTTAACAATAGACACATGAGGAATTATTTCGTTATAAAACGTATTTACGTACTCACTGCATTGCATGTTAAGCTCGCGATAGGCAGCGGCCTTAAACATCCTTGAATTAATTACGGGCGAACGACATATGACGCCGTCAGTACAGTCTCGTCTCCTTGAATCGGGCGCCCCTTGCGAGCCAGGCAACCACGCACACTCATTCTAAAGAAAATGTGTGGACGTAAGAGCTTGTTAGCGACAATTAACCCGCAGTTAACTAAGGTCGCCACTGCTGACACATTTACATGGAGATGTTAGAGACGATGAGATGCGTGATTAAATGTAGCTAACTTATTGTGCTTATAACTGTGTGCGTGATTCTAGCTGACGTATCGAGCAACATGGCACAACGATAACATGTTGGTCTCCCATTGAAGGGGACCCGGGTTCGATCCCTCGCTCGGGTCGTCTTGATTTTGGTTCTCCATGAGTTCCCGAAATCGCTCTAGGCGAATGCTGGTCTAATTCCGGAAAAGGTCACTTCTACGACTCCGTCATTTCACCGAACGTTATCCCTACGCTTCCCCTTACCCCCTCCACGAACCACTCTGCACACCTTCTCGAAAAATGTTCTGTCAACTGCCGAGGTCGTAGAACTCCTCTACACTTTTTACCCTCTACTAAACATACACCGCCTGTTGGCATCCCTTTACCCTGTCCATAAACCATCTATTGGTGCTTGTGTATTGTTCATCCTATTGCCTACCACGAGACATAACAAGTTCGTACACCAAACATAAAGCTGAAACCCTATTGGCCATAGCATCCAGCATTCCCCATCGCCCCACATAACCCCGAGCGTAGAGGGGAGAGGAAAAGAAGTTCTGTCAACTGACGATGTCGTAGAACTGACATAGCCCCACTAATTCATTAACGAAGGCCATGGCCGATTACTCTCCCAGCACCTGTCATTGTACCAAGTTGTATGTATCACCTTCTCTGATAATCTTGCTGTCGACGACATGTAAAACACACTTGCCTTACCTTACCTAGCTTACGTAATACCGTAAATCGTGGTTTCTTTGACCCTGCGGAATAACTCTGTCTTACTAGAAATGTTTATTACTTTATTCGTTAGTTATGTTAAGAAATGTCATACTATAAATGGATGTAACAAATGTAAACTAGGCTCCAGTTTTCTGTGAATCAAAGGAATCCTTGTCTACGGTACAGTTCTTATAAAGAACTAGCCACCCGTCCATCTATAGCCAAGAATTGAAGTGTATTCACTGACATACCGCACACTCCCAAGTCTCAGTCCTATTTAATTGATTTATTTGTTAGTAATTATTAATTTATTTATTTATAAAGAAAATATTACACAAAATTAGATAAAACCAAATAAATAAATAAATCTGTTCTGATCGCTACCAAACTTCACAGGATTGCCCGCTAGGCTAATCTGAAGATTGCCTGAAAATTACCTCAAAATCGCTTCAGGCGTTTTGGAGTCCACAGGGAACGAACGTACTGCAAATACACAAACATATATATGTGTATGTATGTGTCTGTGTGTGTGTGATTCGGAATAAAGTGAGCACTCAAAAAAGCCCTGATTAATTTATATTTTCTGCCGGTTTACATCATTACGCCGAATGTGAACATAAATATTGCCACGTGCTTTTATTTACATAGGGTCGTGCAATGTTTACAACTAAATTAAACTGATTCGATAATTGTTATCCACAATATTTACTTATTAAATGCAGGGGGGCTCAATATAAGATATAATCAAAAGTAATTCTAGTTATAAATACCTGCGAGTTAACGTCTTATAATACTGGTTTCTGTCCATCTACTAATTGATACAACACGCACTATTGCCGTTACGAATCTCGTAAATGCGGGCATAGTTTACTGGAATTTATAACTCAAAACCGCCACAAAAACACACATGACATACGCAGTTCAAAAATTTTAGTTTCGTCCAGTTTTACTGCCGCGAACAACGACGACGCACAATCATAGCAACAATAAATAACGTATTTTCTCAAAATGTAAAATTAAAAGTATGTTGTTTCTAGGCTGGCAAACGTAAAACATAATTTGCAGAATTCCAATGGCTTCATTTGGCAATGATATTCATAATGATATCCAATATTTTTGAATGTGTTTATACGCACCACGGCCATAGAGGAACAGGTCTGGACACTTGAGTTGATAATTAACTCCGTTATGACTGATTGGCGCCACTGGCACTCTGAGGTTGTTTTAACGTTGTGTAAATGGGACTACAAGGAGCAAACTCGTGTCGGAGCTGCTAGGAGAACTGTTAGTAAGACACTATACTGCAATGTTAAAACAACACTTCATTGCTAGTGGCGCTTTCAGTCATAACGGGATCAACTCAATAGCATTGGTAGATAGGCTAGTGTCCAGACCTGTACTTCTACGACCGTGATACCCACAACGGACAAACACACGCAAATGATGCAACGAAAACGGAGAGAACCTAACTCTGATGCCACCTGTCGTTGGACTTTTGAACTGTCTGAAGCGCGGAGCAAGCAGTAACACGCAAGATGACCTGAGGCCGGCGGTAGAGTCACATTGTGCTGGCGCCAATTAAGTCTAATTATACTGTAAGTAGAAATGTAAATAATATCATAAATAAATATTATGAAGTATGTATATTAAATACAGAGAGGTCGATTTCAACTGATGTTCTTCCACTAATGTTGTATCAAATAGGAAAATACACGGAAGTACATGCGATGAATCACTACCAACCATACAAGCATTAATGTAACTATTGTTAATAGTGACTAATATGCAGTAACGGCTAGTGATTTTTTTCAAAGGTTAAATTTTTAGTGCTCACTTTATCCCGAATGACCTGTGTGTGTGTGTGTGTGTGTGTGTATGTATATATATAATACATTTTCTTGTATTAAGGAGGCCGCCTGGTGAAACGTATTTAGCGTGTTCGAGGCCTAGAAGTGCAGAAGCTATAAGGACGACATAGCGTGTGCTTCACGCCTCACCCTAGCCTCTATGTACAAGTCACTAACTGGCGCACAATCTTCTTACCGACAAAACTCGCCTCTATGAGACAGTCAGTGGTGACTCTTATCATTTTAAAAACGATGAAGGTGTATTGTACACGTCTATCCCTTTTAAACATTCGGAGAGAAAATTTTTCTACCTAAAGAGGACCGCAAAACACACATTTCCGCCATTTTCAGCCGTTGGTAGTGGTGAACCTGAAATGGGTACGCACACGTGCAACTTTCTTTACACGCTATTCCTAAGCAGACATCACTAAATGCGTTTGATTAGTTTTGGAATAATGCTATAACGGTGGAAGCTGTACAAGCCCCTTGGTGGTTTGGACAGGCAGCCACCTTAAGTTTATAAAATAAAAATATTTTCTATGTTTCTAGTACAGTTCTAGTCCTCCAGATGTATCATACCAAGTACTTCTTGTTTGAATTAATTAATTTTAACGTTGGTAAACAGCATTACTGCAAGTCAGATAAGATCCTGAAGAGTTAGTGGACCGTAGCTCTTTTAATACGTTTGAGGCACGGAAACTTGGATGGCGATAAGTCGAATATAACCCGTGCGTCAAACACCTCATCGTCTCTAGGAGCGGAGTACTATACTAGAGTGCAGTGTTCACGTAGTAACTGATTTTCAACGGGACTTCAAGTGATGGCCCTGTAATTTGTTTGTGGAAAGTATGAGGTAAAGTCCAATGCACGTTTCTATGATTTTGTTTTACGATTACGGCTGATATTTTCTCGGCTACAGCAACGTGGAAAAGTAATTTTTAGCACTTTTGAGGAGCTTGGTATTCATGTTTTGAATTATCGGACTGCATTTTTGAAACCATAGGGACTTAATTTGAAGTGTGTTTTCTTTTCGTAGATAAACGCATTAAAACATTTTAAGTAACTATACATGAAAAACGACTATACGTACCACGCTACAGCACGTCTCACATGCCAGGTCCACTAACACTTAAGAGGCTGCGTCGCCTCATTTGCTAAAACTATCCATTTTTCTTTAATAAATTAAGAGTGTGACGAATTACTGGCAATGTCTCATAATAGAAACTTTACGATTAGGTGCGTATTTATGGACTTAATCCATACTAAGAGTTACTTAGTCTTTATTACATTGTGAGAGAGAATTGTTATCTTAATTGTTTAATTAGATCAATTATTTCATAATTACTCTGTTATGATCTTTGAAAGAACTGTGCAATGGGAGTGCATGACTGGATTTATTTACTTGGACATACTTCATTGCGAAATATATGACTGTCAAAAGGAAACTAAAAAAAATAATACAAGAAAACATAAATAAGCAGAGTATGCTTTAGTCATCAGGATACATACACAACATGAAATTCCAAAACTGGAATCTGGTCAGATAAAAACAAGGAACAAACAGAAAATAAAAGAAATAACAAGAATATGAATCTGTTATATTTCGAAAACAATGTCTGTAATGAAAGTTAAGTAATTACCTAAGTCTCAGTTGAAATATTTTCAAATAAATTTTGCAAATCGGGAATCAGGAAGAAATTAAGAAATATTCAACGTGTTTAATGACACGGACTCTTAAAAAAAAAAAGGGGGGGGGGTGGGTGAACTTCTTGCAAATTTTTAAGTGTTTTAATATTTTTTTTATATTTGTACGAGATATGGTATGTTATATAGACACACGTTTATACTACTTTTCTACAGCAATGAAAATTTTCTAGCCATAATAGTTTTTGTATAGTGTCAGAACAAAGACCAATTTTGTATAATACGGTTTTATACAAGAAAGGAAAACGAACTGACTTACAAAATTAAATAATTCTCAGAGAAGAACAGTGTAACTGGCTACGTCAAGGTATGTTCAAAAGCAGCACTGAATGTATTTTGTATTAAAGAAAACTTAATTTAATTTTTAAAAATTACCAATATTCTTTAATCGTTTATGTTTCTAAGCATATCTTAACGTAGCCTTGAAATGTTCTTCACTGTGAATTATTTCATTTTTGTAAGCCGGTTCGTTTTAGTTTCTTGTATAAAACGGTTTTATGCAAATTTGGACTTTGTCCTGCCACTATACAAAAATTATGTAAGCCAGAAAAATTAGATGATTGTAAAAAATAGTCACAACGTATGTTTACAAAACAAACCATACATAGTGTAAATATAACAATTATTTAAAACAATTAAAATTTTACGTGAACTCCCCTCTTAAATGAACTGATACGAGTTTCCCTTCAAACCCTACAAGATATGAAACTGATAACAAAAAAAAAAATTCTTAAACGTGTTGGAACACAGCCTCTGATTTTTCAGGCTGGGGTGGGCACGAAAAGAAACTCGAAGACGGGAAGAAAGGATATAAAAAATGTTAAAGCGGTAGAAAGGGTAGGGTCAAAGTTCACCATGAATCTCGAGGCCACCCCGGGGGTCTGCATTCTCCCCCACACCGCGGGCGGCCCAGGATGACAACCGAGCAACTCTCAACACCACCACTGCCGTGTTGTTCTTCATTGCTCTGGTTGGAGTGCAGAGTGTATACTCAAATATCGTAAAGGACAATATGGGAAACTCCAACTATTTAGCATCATAAAGTGCGAGACGTGTTATCGACGGCAAGAGCTGGAAACACTAGCAAATTGCACATTCTTATGTCTTAGTTTTCTATGGTGTTTACAAATTTACAGACTGAATTTCTCACGGGGGTAGCATAAGGTCTGAACGAGGGCGAGGGGAGTGAAGCCAAGAGGGGGGAGAGGTAGCCACCAAATTTGCCAGCCGCCATAACTGCTTTAACCTCAAAAGTACACATCAGACTGGTATTTTTATGGTAAATTAATGTATTATGTTCTTTAATTAATGTTTTAGTTTGGAAACTATATTTTAGCCCTGTTTACACACCTCCTAACTAATATTTCCTCAATTTTTTAATTAGTCGGCCATATTGATACCAGCCACGTCAAGCGTTTGTTTGGTTACAATTCCCGGCGACATGCTCCATCTGGACCCTTCTAACATCTTTGGAATTTCTGTTAGCCTAATGGCATGAGAAAGTATTTATTAATATTTGAAATTTTAACTCAGGTAAATAATATCAGAGTATGTCTATAATCTAAAATCACGATTACATTTCAATTTAAACATACCAATATATATAAAACTTGAACTACCCATAGAGCAATGTGCAACTACAGAAGGAACAGCGCTCCTGTCGGCGTGTGCTGGAACCAAACAAACCGTCTCGTTTTATTTCTTATGAGTTTCCTATATTGTCCTTGTACAATATTTTGTATTCTCTGTTTCATATAAGTTTGGATAAATTTGCCTTGCGTTGTGCAACAATTCACAAAATACAAAAATTAATTGCCTATAAGGGGCTGTCAAATTTATCCAAACTTATATGAAACAGAGTAGGCCTATACCGCCAGTCGAGTCCAGTCTTAGTAAGTGACGAATCACATGTAATCTGATTACTTGTAACAACAACTTCTACATTCATTTTTACTTGTAACGAATTAAAAAAAAAAGAAGTTAGTTTTACTTACAATTTACTAGCTGTCCCGACGTGAATTACAAAACCCATCAAATATTTGGGTACTCCGTTGTACCCTTGTACCCCGTTTTGCAACCCCCCCCCTCAAATTTTGGAAAAAACCTTCGCGGGCGAAACGCTCAACAACTCACCAAGATACATTCCAATTGAATGAATTGTATAGGAACGCATAGATAACGAACGAAAAAACATTCGTTTATGTGTGTATATGTATACACACACACGCATATATTACAAGTTTTTGTGGCGATAGGTGTAACGGCGTAGAAGTTGATGCGCTGCAGCGCCATGTGAGTTAGAGAAAAATTGATAGCATAAAAATATTGTCTATGAAAAACAGTAACTGTGAATTTGTTCCGACAGTTTTATTCAATACTTAAGAGCTCCTGGCGGGTAGGCAAGGGTCCCGGATTCGAATCCTACCCGGGGAGGTGGACACTGAATGATTACCTGGAAATATTTCTAACAAGCCACACACTCTGACTTTAGACCAGTGTAATGCCAGTTCAGTTCCAGCAAATGATAACAACGATAAATTTTTAAAATAATTTTTAAGAAGAGGCAAATTTTTTTGTTGTTGCGGATATTATATACTTCCCCCTTACCCCTTCGAAATGAATACAGGCAGTTCTCACAGAAACATAAAACTGTAACACATACGTAGACATAAACCCTTCTTGCTTGTAAATGTAGAACTACATTCGGCATCCTCACTGACCGCACTTTAGTGGGAAGATAGGTGTAAAGAATTTTTATAATCTCCCCCGCTTAGGGAGGGAACAGAAATATTTTACTCTTATTGTGTTCGTGTCACTACGAGACTTCTACAGAATAGCAGGTAAGGAGTGATGTACGGGGATATTGAAAGGAAAGTGTTAGGAAGATATATTATAAAAAAAAGAAGGATATTGGTGGGAGGAGGTCGGCACTACACCGTAAAAAAATTGTAAACTTAAACCTCCGATGTATAGGCCTAGGAGTGTTTAAAAAATATGCATGGTAATACTGTGCTCCATACTTCAGAGGTAGCACTCATGTAGCCTACATTTTTTATGAAACAGTGGAATGTATACAGAGTTTCTTTATCACGTAAACTAAGCATGTTTTCGAGGTTACGCGCGAAAAAGTAATCTCATTGAACTTATAGCCCTCAAGAAACTTGAAAATATAAAAGTATAATGTTAAACTGTCGCATATCCATTGAACATCCGTGGCGTTATTATAATTAGGAACACATAATTCTCACGAAGAGATGTTTGCCACAACTTGTTTCAATGTATTTTGTTTGTGCACATCTGTAGCTCTGCTCCATCGTCAGTGATGGGATATTTTGATTGTCACTTGTCTTAAGAGGTAAATAGCAGTGTCGTAGCGTGGCTGTGCTCCAAGGCGTGGGGTATCAGTAGGGACTCTTGTTTTTTCGCGAAAAGAATTTTGCTCCAGTTTGTTTCAGTGCCTTACGTGCACATCTGAAATTATGCTTCATGGTTATTGGCAGCGTGCCTGTGTGAAGAGCCGTATCTCATTTATTTGACTGAGCCAATCACAAAAACTTTCCTGCGACACCACACGTGTGTGATATGTCGGTAGAATCCCAAGGCTTGTTAGAGATAAAATATCCAATCACTGACCACGAAGCAGAACTGCAGATGTGCACGTAAGACACCGAAACAAAGTGAGACAAAATTCTTTTCGCGAAAAACAAGGGTCCCTAGGAATTATCAGCGACTATACACTTTGAGCAGTTGTGTTGTTGCAGAGACCAAGGTGTATGTATTATAAGTACCTTGCCTCTTGTACGCTACTGTTTGTGGAGTGTTCCTGACCATACAAGTCAAATGGTTCCTCAGGCAACTAACTCAGTGTTGTGTATAGTCATTGCTGGTCACCGCACACCTTGGAACACTCCACGCGACGCCACTCGTATTGTGTCACACAAACTTTACTATGATTTGCGCATTCATAAGAAACACGTGTCAGAACATAAACACGCTGCCAATAACCATGAAGCACAGCTGCCTATGCGTTGAAACAAACTGATGCAAAATTCTTTTCGCTACAAAATCGTGGTTTCACGTATTACGCTGTAATGTTTATATTAACAAATGTTCCAAACATACAAATCGGCAGAAACAAAAAAATAGCCAAGTCTTCAAAATTTCTCTATTTACCTTGAAAAGCCTGTAGCAAGAATTATATTGTGTTCACGTGGTAAAAATGCATAATTTTATATTTGCATGGCATTATGTTCGTTTTATAGACGTTATTTGTGACTACATTTTCCACCTGTAAATATTTTTTTTAGCTCCCACAGTTTTTCCATAGCGGCATGTCAAAGTCAGATTTTGCAAGTTACGGGAACATAGTAATAACTAGGGATTGGAATATTTCGCGAGTTCAACGAACAACATGCTAGAATCCATTATTCTGTGTATATCGAAGCTCTACCATTTGTCTGTTACCTGCTAATCATTCAGACAGCAGACAATGAACGAATAAACAAGGCTTGAGTACGCACAGGACAGTAGATTCTAGAATGAAGGTCATTGAACTCGCAACTTTTTCCTAGCCCTAGTAATAACTAGAAAAAGGAAATTTCGCGAAAATATTTTTGCATCACTTTGTTTCAGTGCCTTACGTGAACACCTGCATCTCTGCTTTGTTGTCAGTGATTGGATGCCGTAACACCCAACGTCTGGAAGTTAAACCCGCAAATCACAGATGTGATGTGTGCCAGTTATCCGTGTACTGATTGGCACAGTCAAATGAATAACGACTCTGCAAGTAATCATGAAGCAGAGATGCAGGTATGCACGTAAGGCACTGAAACAAAGTGGGGCAAAAATCTTTTCACCAAAATTTCCCGTCCCTAGTAATAACAAAAACCACGTGTCTTACTGGAATGAAATATGTTATTATGGGCAATATACTAAAATATTAAAAATTGCCATAAATGAGATAAACTGTCATCATTTTCAGATTTGTTCAAAATATACGAAGGCATCGCATTGTATGTCACAGACGTGAGGTTTTGCGGTAACACTGCGTCTGATTGGCGCAGTAAATGAGAGACGTTACTTCACACAGACATGCTGCCAATAACCATGAAGGAGTGAAATATATGTGCACGCAAGATATAGAAACCACACCTAGCGCATGTGGCCGACAATTGTCATTCTGCATTCGTTGTCGAAGACAAGGGCGTTTTTCGTTCTCGCCGCGGGGATTTGAATTGGTAATCGATGTCGCAACACGCGGAACAAAACAAAACACGACCAACTCGCGCGATATTTCTCTCTGTTCCCTTCCCCCACCTGTCTTCGCTCGCTGCTTCTGATTTCTCTCTTTCCCGCGCCGCCTGAGAAATTTGTGCGCAGATACAGTTCTCAAGGTCACGGTGCTTGACTCGACTCCCAGGCGCAGTCGATTCGTTGGTTGCGACTTTCCAGCTCCTTCAGAGCATTTCCCTATTTCGCCTTTTATCGAGTACACGTCGTTTGCTCTAAAGGCGTTTGCCCGAAACTGTAGGGTATGCGCTGTTACGGCAAATAACTTTACAGCAAATGCCTGACAGAAAAATAAGTTTTGGTGCAAACACTTTTATGGTAAACGACGGCGCACAAAATACTTTCACGGCAAACGAATTCAAGCAAACGATGGTGCAGAAAATACGTTTAGTGCAAACGACTTTAGGGCATACGAAGGTAGAAATAATCACTTATTCTCAAGCTTTCCAGATCTATGATCTATGCCCTTATATTACCCTGTTGACTCATAGATGGAAGAGTAACCTAATCAAAAGTGAACAAACCTAGTTTAATTTAACGTAACTTAACCTAACCTAATTTACTTCTAGAGGAGAGAAACATGTATGGCAAACGCCTTTAGATCAAACGACGGAATTGACTCTTAAGAGGATGAATAAACTTTTAGAGTAACGAATTATTATGTGTGTTTTATGGAGGAATTATTTTAGGGCAAACACCTATAGGTAGAGACTGGAAAAATTCGCGGGTTCACTGACCCGTAGGCTAGGCTGCAAGACTATATGTTATCTGAAGCAGCAAACATCTAACTGGCTGCTCGCTGACACAGTTATAAGGACCGGAACTAGTTGTATTTTTATTATTGCCTCAGAGAATTCCAGGCAGTGTCAAATAAGTCAAAGGTCAACTGCGGAATTAAAATAAAGTTACAGTTGTAGGAAATATAGCTTGTGCCTAAAAGAAAACGCGAATTGTACATGTCCCTACCTAGAAGGTAAAATACGTGCTGACGTTTATTTTTTTCCTACGTACTGTAAACTGGGCATACTTTGCACCACCATAAATATCAATTTGTAGATTTTTGGTTAAGAGAAACCGGATTGTGATAGATTGGGGCTGTTCAAGTGATAATTTTTTTTTAAGTACTGAGTGTTATTTTTTCCCACCCTTTTTTATCGACTTCCGTCACAGAAAATATGATAAAATAACTAAGCTGACTAAAAAATAATTTCTTTATGCTTTTAAAGCACAATAACACTAGTATAATATTAACCCGTTCTGTTACCGGATAAATGTGCAAACTAAAGTTTTATAATTGTGAAATATTTTGTTGAGCATGCTACTTGTAGCTAAGTTGTTTCTTGCAACCATAGTAAACAACGTTTCAGGTAATTTAGGCAATATATTTACCAACCAATGATGAACATCAAGGAGAGGGCAGTCATTTCTCCATGCTTATAGTTTTAAACGTTATATTAAGGCACTTGCAACATGTCCCCTATCATGGACACAGTGACTGAATGGGTTTGAAATAAAAAGAATAGTCATGATGTCATATATTGGCTCAATCACTTAAGGGGCCCGCCTCGTTGCCACAAAATCACACTGCAGCGTGTTTGAAGAACAAGTTTTACACCGAAACTAACACACGTGTGTTCACGCCGTTCCTCTACGAAAAGAACACACACTTCAGACGACTGCCCTTAAGTACTTTCAAGACAACACACGTATTAGAAATCCCCTTTTAGGGCACGTAAAAATTGGTTAAAACGGAGTTTTCAGGCTGCTATAGCGGAAAATATACTAGCCGAACACATGTGAAACCACTTAAGGGTAGTGCATTGGACTTTAGTAAAGTGATTTCGAATATAAAACATTGGGGTCACCACTTAGTCCCATAGGAAATTTGTTTTTTTCACGAAGACTGCACGCCTTAAGCGTAGAGGCGACGCACCGTTGTATGGCCCATACGACGTCGCCCTTAGCACCATACCTCACTCACACAAACACATGTGCCACGAGGCGGACCCCTTAAAGGCATAGCAACTTCATGAAGAAATTTCTCTTGCATCAGTTTGTTCTTAATTAAATTACAATGTTTAGCTATTTTTACTTTTAAATTTTTTTATTACGAAAATTATATTACATCCACTTGCAAACCACTTACTGAGTTTCTGTGAAACTTCTTCGTCGAGTCACACATACAAACACAGCCTAACTGGTGAGGCCCCTCGCGGCCTACCGCAACTTTCATCGCCATTTTTTTTATTTGTACTAGATATTTTTTTCTTATTTTAGACACAAAATGTGACTAAATTTCGCTCTTATGAAATTTCTTTATCTCTCATAGTTTTTGCGTAATGGCTTGTTAAAGTCATATTTGCATGTTTTAACGACTACCGGTACACTAAAACCAACTGATAAACCAAACTCAAAATATTACAGTGGATAAAGACATCGCAAGCTACAATGTCATGCTCATAAGAATAAAGAATTAAAATTATTTGTATTTAAAAAAAAAATTGAATTTTTTAATTTTTTATTTTAAGTTTCAGCATTTTTTTTAAAATACAAATAATTTTTATTCTTAATTTTTATGATCATGACATCGTAGCCTGCATTGTCTTTATCCACTGTGATTTTTTTTTAGTTTGGTATATCAGTTGGTTTTAGTGTAGTCGTTAAAACGGAAACATGCAAAATATGACTTTCACAAGCCTTTACGCGAAAACTATGAGAGATAAAAAAAATTTCAGAAGAACCAAATTTAGTCACATTTTGTGTCTAAAATAAGAAAACAAAATATCTCGTACAAATAAAAAGTCAAATAATGGTGATGAAAATTGTGGTAGACCGCGCCCTGTGACGGCTGGCAACACACAGCGCACCTTGAGGTTCAGTGCGAGGCAGGTCTGTGAGTGGACGAGATGTAAACACATCGCGGGCCGGGCGAACGGTGGCGACGTCATTAATCATGCCGGCCTTCCCATGTCGATTAATTCGCCTGTCAGAGGCGAGCATGCCCCGTCGTGGCCACCAGGATAGTGGGAGAGGGGGCGGACGTTATCCGAGTGTCGGAACTCGGAGTGTAGAGGTTCAAGGTCGCGATAAGGAATCGGCGCCTGGCGATCTCCATCTCGAACCGCTACTCCCAGCAGGGCCGATATACCGTTCCGCGGTCAGTGTTGTCAACTTGACGGACTCTAAATAACTTTTCTTAAAGCTGATAGCTAGCCAAAATTATATATACAGGATGTTCAGAAACAAACGCCTGGTAAGCACACCGCATAAATCATGGGCTAAACTGAAGACGAAAATGTTGCTGGCAAAATGTTGTACGACAATGTTTTATGTGCGCAATGTGGCAACTCTGCGACAGATATAGTCCCCTCTTGTACTCCAAGGTCTGGTATTATTTCATATATGTTAAGTCAAGTAAACATAGAATCATGTTTGTACTGCTCAGGATTTTAACCTGGACCACGGTCGTAGAAGAACAGGTCTGGACACTCGCCTATCTAACAATGTATTTTGCTTGACCCCCTTGTTGTTTGGCTGTAGTTCGTCAAGTTACCGAGAATGTCGTACTTTTTGGCGCTGTAATTCGGGCGGTCGGGCTTAAACTCCGCCCACTTTTTTCCATTGTAAGCATTGTAAAGCAAATAAAGATTTCTGGAGCCATGATTTAAAACTGTGAACGAAGGAAGTATTTCATAAATTGATAATAAAAAAAAAATACGTTTTGATGAATTGTTTATCTTAGTGGGAGGGAAGCGGGCGCAGTTTGAGCTCGACCGCCAGGATTACAGCGCCAAAAATGCATAGCATTCTCGGTAACTTGGTGAATTGCAGCCAAACAACAAGGGGGTCAAGTTTTCAGGCGAGTGTCCAGACCTGTTTTTCTACGACCGTGGTCTGGACCAATAATACGCAGGTCAGAACAGGAGTAGTAAGATAAGTAAGATATCTGTGGAGCGCGAGAGTTGTCTAACTACAGTGCAGTGTTGCTCGCGTTGTGTGCTTATTCATTGCCATCTTTAGTACAAGGCCGCGGCCTTAGATCTGGCAACCCTGTCAGGAAGGGTCATTTTTTTACACTTCTTTTGTATCGCCGAAGGCAGCGACTTCCCCTGATTCACCGGTGTGTAGGGCAGAATAACGAATCAGGTACAGCCATTGCCTTTGGAGCGTTAAAAGAAGTGTTAAAATGACCCTTCCTGACAGGGTTGCCGGATCTAAGGCCGCGGCCCTCTACGGCTATTGCAGTTATTAGGCGTTTGTCTCTGGACAACATGCATATATTCTTTGAAAATAAGAGGCTACAAAATTGTAATAATTAGTGGTTACCATGCCATTACCCGCGACTACTCGCTGACAAAATCGTCATGAACTGTGAATTGAAAAATATATAAACTGCAGTAAAACATGACGTCATGTATCTTTACTGTTCCGGTTACTACAAAAATCTTTACAAACATTGAATAAAGGTTTGAAGGCTACGTAAACGCCGCAGTAGAATGGTACAATATACCAAGTCTCTGTTAAGCATAATTACGAAACCTCTTTCCAGTGGATTCTCACACTTCTGTTCCATTCTGAACAAACCTCACTATGAAGAGAAACATTCCTTTAAGACTAATAGTAATCCCACCAGCCATCGTCAAGTTAGATTCAACATGTCCTAGACAGAAATCTGTGTTAATGGCCAGGTAACATAGCCTTCTTTAGTACAAGGCCTTGGCCTTAGATCTGGCAACACTGCCAGGAAGGGTCATTTTAACACTTCTTTTGTCTTGCCAAAGGTAACGACTTCCTCTGATTCGCCGGTACGTAGGGCAGAATTAACGAATCAGGTACAGCCATTGCCTTTGGATAGTTAAAAGAAGTGTTAAAACGACCCTTGTGTGCAGGGTTGCCAGATCTAAGGCCGCAGCCTGGTACTAAAGATGGCTATGCAGGTAATTATTTAACCACTAACTGGCTCAGACAACACTAGTTGCCAACTGCGCTGTAGAAATTCAAGTGAGCAAGCTCAAAAACCTTCATAGCTGCCCTGGACCGAACTTTTACGCGCATGACACAGAAGGTAGTTACAAACTAAATACATATTTTGGACATACGCCATTGCAGAAAATGGTGTGTCACAGAAATCCAGAGAATATAACAAACACACAAAAACAGACAAGTAAACAAACGAAAGGACTTTGTTTGCAACTGGCAAATACAATGCCACAATGCAGTCAGTGATTTACAAGAAAATAACACAAGCACCCAGGCACAAAAAAAAAAAAAAAAAAAAAAAAAAAAAAAAAAAAAAAAAAAAAAAAAAAAAAAAAAAAAAAAAAAAAAAAAAAAAAAAAAAAAAAAAAAAAAAAAAAAAAAAAAAAAAAAAAAAAAAAAAAAAAAAAAAAAAAAAAAACAAGGAAAAACTAAATAAATAACTCAGATTATTCCACAAAAGATTCCGTCAGTAAGTACGAAATAACAGACAAAAAGTAACAACAGCAACAAACAGACAAAACAAAACGAACAACAAAAAACTGTACGTAGAGGACACAGTATGAATATAGACATCTTGAGAAAAGAGAACGAAAACAAATAAGACAGTAAGAGAATGAAGGTAGTGTGGGAGAACAAAGCTATAAAGTAGGATAAGGAGAGGAAGCTGGGGGAAAGAGTGTCTGCCCAAGTATGCAGCTGTTAGCGCGACAAATTTAACGTTAGTTCTTCAGATCTTTGCAGAGTTTATATACATGTTCCTTAAATAGATGAACAAACTATGCTTGCGCGTTCCTCACGAATGAATAAGACGAAAACATGCTTTACATCTTTACATCTAAGTGTAATATTAAGGGAATAATGAACATTTAATATAAAATTTTTTAAAACCACGTTTTCCCAAAATATAGAAAACTCATTAACAATTTTTTTTCTGCATAGCTTAATGTTACTGGGATCTTCAAACCAACATCAAACGCAACTTGATACTTTCACGAAAATAGCAGGGGTAGTTACCCTCTAATTGTATACAACTTTTTCACCGACAGGATTTTCAAATATTTGAATTTGGTTTATTGAGCAATGTTACCTACCTAACAAAATAAAAGGTACTGTTGTTGCAGCTGTCTAGGACCCATCGTTTTCTTTCATTCCACAAATGAAACTGCAGTGATAGAGTCCCAGACACAAATATTAATGACGGTGTCGTGAGTTAGAGACACGTAGAATGACTACCATCTTTCCTCTGCCCTAGAAGTGAACAGTCTCTTTATTCAGTCTGTTAGGATTCATTATTTGAATGCGCCTGTTTAAAGCTGTTCTAATTTTCATGATCATGTCTGTAATTTTTTAATATGTGTATAACGATAACATTTACTATTATGACGTATTCTGCATTATGTTTGCTCTTAACGTCATGATCCATAATTTCTACTACATTCACGATTGTCATTATTTTTATTTTTAAACGAGAGCAGGTATTAAAAAACTGTCCGACAGTTTTGTTAAAAGTATTTTTTACTAAGTAGTCTAAGTTTTCTAGATAGAAAATTTTATTTTTGGCTGATTAGTTCATCAATACTAAAGTCATTTGCGTAACTAGCTGAAACAATTGTATATTTTATCTTTAAAAAATTAGTTGACACAGTTGTACACTGTTTTTAACAAAACTGTGGAACAGTTTTTTTATATCTGATCCCATTTAAGATTTAAAAAAGAATCATAGTAAAAGTAGTAGAAATAATGGATCATGGCACGGCATTAGGGTAGAATGGAAGTTGATTTGCTGGTAACTCTGCAACCTGCGATTCACGAAAACAACACACTGGCTTGAAGCTAAAGTGGCAAGAAATGTAATTGCACGATTTCAATTATTCATATTCCATGTGAATGAGAAAACCATAACGTTTCATTGTTGCAAATATAATTCATTAACGATAAATTCTTCATGTCGATATTAAATTCCAAATTTAAAAAAAAAAAACTACTTTAAATTCACTAAATTGCAAAGCAGTTCAATGATTGCTTTTTGCTATGCATTATTTCGGAATAAACTTTGCTCAGAATGAAAGAGCACACTTTAATCTTTGGTTCCTTACTATTTTATATTTATGTGTTTTTAACCAAAAACTTATATTTGGCCGCATAAAAATTTTCCTTGGTAGCTTTCTGAGAAGACATAGCACAGCAATGGCGAATGTCGACAATATTCACTAAATCATTTTAGGCCTACCCCCATTGCAAGAATCATTCAAATGCATCAGCTTGTATATGTGCTGTATTTAGCAGTGAACGTAGTTGTTGGGTCGTTGCTGAGAATAAGGAAGGGGGAAGGGGGAGTGGCTGATGTGGCCGAGCAGGAATCACAATAAATCTCACCAGATGTCGTCACCGCCTCGATGGCTTGCGACACGCAACTGCGCCACTCCCGTCATCATAGTTGTGTCGGTGATCGTAAATAACCGATCACACCGCGCTGGAGTCACCCGGGCCGTGACGAGGCCTGGTCGCTGGAAGGGAGCAGGGAGGGAGGTCACACTTGACCCCTCTCTGCAAAGAGGGCCTTTCAAAGAGCACAATCTTGTCCCGCGATGCCGTTGTCGACGAGGATGTCGCACCACCCACGCACGCCGATAAGCCGGGGAGGGGGGAAGGAATATTTCGCAAGTGCAATGACCCGCATATTAGAATCCATTGCCACAAAAAAAAATAATAAATTGTACTTTTACAAGGGAAATCTTGTAACCTATTATCAGAACATTATCAGTCAGGTTATAAAAGTAAGATGCCAGAAACCTTTTTAAAGTGGTTACAAATATCGTGAACACCTTTACAAACATAGTACCATAAATGTGAATGACCATATTTTTAGGTTTGAAAACAATTTAAATCTAGGAGACCTGTCACATTTTACAAAACATTTCATAATTTTACAAAAAAAAAATTGTAATACTACAAGCAATTGTAAAATGAACCAGATAATGACTGTACATATACAAAATTTGTTTATATATATACAGGAATGTTTGTAAATATACAAAGAAATTTGTGAAAGTACAAGTTTTTTTGTAATGTTACAAAAACCTTGTTTGTAAAAGTACAATTTTTTTTTACTGTGATACTCGAGTCTTGACTATCAGTGGCGTGGCTAGGAATGTTCCCAGGTCTGCGGTGTTTAACAATGACTAGAGACACGGAAACATCGCGGGTTCAAATACCAGCCGGCTGGACTCCACAGTCCTGTATAAACTCAGATACGTGTACATTGTCTGCTGCTACAGTGAGTTGTATCTGTGTTGTCAGTGAGTATTCTCCTGCAGGTCTGCTGTTGGTTCACAGTCCTCTAGGACAAGCTTGAGACCCAGTGAACTAACCGCGAAAGTGATTTGTACGAGCATGGCTTCAAAATATAACTTGTCCTGGAACGAATCCGCGAAATTTCAGGGTCTCAACTCATGGTTAGAGACACTGGAAAATCGTGAAAATGTTTAAAATAGTCTCCAATGAACTGTGTTATATTAACCGTGACACATGTGAACAGTTTTGGGACAAATTACACCCGCTGTGTGTCCAAGCCGTACTGTTCTAATTGGGCCTGTTGTAGAGAGAAAAAATGCTACAAATAAACGATAGCTAGAGATGATGGTATATCGCGAAAATGTTTTGTGTCAACATAGCCTTGAAAACACTGACACAACGTAGCTGTCTGCAGACCAATAACATGCATTAAATATTAAAATAGCGGAATTCTTATTGTCTCAGTCAAATAGGGCAGTAGTTCCACGTACAAGGAAAAGCCAGTAATATTTTGATAAGTTGAACGTATGTTGAAGCCTAGCAAATAGTCAAGTTTTCCCGCGATAAACCATCATCTCTAACGATAGCCAACGTCGATACAAAACATTCAGTGTTATATACATCACGTTGGAGCCTAGCAAACAGTCAACTATTCCCGCGATTTTCCAGTGTCTCTACTCATGGTTCATTTCATTCTGGTACAGGAAGATTTTCCTACCCACGAGGCCGTTGTAGCTAAAACTGTACCTTAGGTATTTGCACACTAACTGTTCGTTGTTTTGTAAAAAAAAAAAAAAACACAACTCTGCATTGTATGATAGCACACTGTCTCGAATTCCTCCAAATAATAATGTTAAAAGTAATTCGAGTTGTTTGCACTAATATACAAAAAACTACCGAGCCTGGTCTTAAGGAGGAGTGCTAGACACTTTTATTGTATTTTCAGTTTTTGAGTCATAACATTTATTTAAATTTAATCATCAAAATTTTCTCTTCGGCACAAAGCATAGAATATATTCTTGGTAAACTGCTTGAGTTAAGAAATAGTGGAATCTCTCATTAATTTCTCATGCAGAATCATTGCATAAGAATTCTTGAAAATTAACCTCAAAAGCGACGAAGCAGTAAGGTCGACCTTGAAGCGTGCATCAAATGCCGCGTCGCCTCAACGAGTCAAGCGCTGAACTAGCGTGCAAGCTTCCCGTCGAACTGTTTTTACTATGGGACATTAAGCGGTGACCATATAATTTTATTGGTGGAAAGTCTGCAACTAAGTTCAGTGCAGGTCGCAATCTGAGTTTCACATACATCCTGTTAGTACATTTTGAAGTACGGTTGACTGAAAAGGCCGTTTTTAGCCATGTTGGAGTGCTTAGAAACAGTAATGTTAATGAGCGTGGCTTCTTAACAATGAGGTTCCGACCTTGTCTGAAGTTTGTTTTCTTTTCGTACGTTGGCACAATGGGCACACGTGGAATATTTTCGTATAAAAAACCTGTTTACGAACACACTGTAACGCATTTGAAACGTGGGGTAGGCGGCCGCCTTAATGTGTCTGGATGTCTGATCTTACAGGCTGTATTCTCGCGATGCTAGAGGAGGAAACGGCGCGTTTCCCCCGCCCTCCCTCCAACCAACATCTGTTCATACGCACGATGTCGGAGCGTTGTTTACACTGCCCGAGGCAAGGCAGGCCCTTGTGTGCGATGATTCACTCGGTCTCACAGCCGCTATAAAACTCGCCAGCGAATCAATTTGAACCTCCTCAAGGGGCCGTCTGCTCTGAGATACGGTGGCGTCTCCTGGGAAAGAAGATTGGTAGTGATAGGGAAGGAGGGGGGGGTGGGAGTAGCAGACGCTAGGCTCCTTAAAGGGCGTGGTACATAATTCATCGCTAAAAGGATTAATCTGTAGCTGTAGGTTTCTTGAAGCCAATTTGCGAAAATTAAACAATAGCAATCCTAGACAATAGTTTTAGCCAATTGCTTCCAGTGTTACGAACTTCTGAGGCACTATCTCTGACGCCGGAACCTCGTGCATTTAACTGCGGCGCAAGAGATCACGCGTAACGAATTAGTAATTCTGGATAAATATTTACTCGTAAAGTTGGCAAATACCATTATCAATGATTGCCATTGAGTATTTTTATCAATATTGGCTTCGAAAAAAGCGTAGAAACGAAATTATGTTTTCAGCGTTTATTTATCTACCACGCACTCGTAAGGATGTTCGCGTACGTATAATATAATAATTTTATATTTTCACGAAACAGTATTAATTTCGTAGACGATTCTTGCTTATACAGTAAGTCGTTCGGGATAATGTGAGCACTAAAGATTTAACCTTAAAGAAATCACTAACGTTTACTGCATTTAATTTTACGTTAACTACAGTTACCTTACTCACTGTATGATTGGCAGAGATTTTTTCGAATGTAGTTCCGTGTATTTTCCTATTTGAATACAAACATTTTGAAATAGAGAACACTGAAATCGACGAAATTATATTTTATATAATTTGTAAACTTTTTGTTTATCAAACTGGAAAGGTTCACAAGCACAATTGGTAGAGACCTGAAAAATTCGCGTTTTCTTTTATGCTGCAAGCTAGACTTCCAGCAACTATAGGTCTGTATCACTTTCACAATTATCCGTTGACTTACTCGACACTTCCTGGAAGTAGCTGAGCCAATAATACAACTGTAACTGAATACTGACCCATTTCACTGAGCCAGCGAGCAGCTAATAAACAGCTTTTGTTTACGCGATTTCACAAATAGTCTTGAAGCCTAGCTAGCCTACACGTCATTGAACCCGCGAATTTTTCAGGTCTCTAACAACTGGATGGAGTTATGCAGGATGGAACCAATCCACAAAGTAATTTATTTGGAGATAATCACGCCAAATAAAAGAAGGTAAGAAGTATATCCTAGAAAAAGAACAAGTGTTAAATCACAATATTAGAATAAAAGGAAGAGGCCAGAAAACCAGGATTTACAAGGTTTATATGGGTACAGTAGACTCTGACCTTGAATACCTCCGCTCCAGTAATTTGTGCATTGGTTCCCTTCTGCATAACTCCATCCAGTTTATCTTACAAGCGCAAACATCAAGTGACGTGTCCTTAGCCGTTATGCGTGGAAAGGAACGAATCTGTTGAAAATAGAAGTCTAGCAGGATTGTTCGAATGCTCACTTTATCCCGAACCGTTTATATTACAGTTTCTCCTCATCAAACAATGATAGCTCTCATAGTTTTCTTACAACGGTGCGTCAAAGTCAAAATTTTAATGTTACCCTGCCTTGCAAATAAATGAAAACCAATCGACTTATTTAAACGAAATAATTCACAGTGAAATAATATGACATGGGCTACGTAACCTTATATTAGAAAAAATCCCAGTGAAAAATTTGTTTTATTTAAAAAAAAAATTGAATTTGAAACTTTGTCCGTGTATTTTTGCGATGTTTTTTAATTAAAAATATAACGTTATTTTATAAATTTAAAAGATAAGATCAAAACTCAAAGCTACCTGTTTAGTATACTTAGCATTCCCCGACGAATTTAAGGGTTAACTATAATTTGTAATTATTATTTGTTACTTTGTAAAGAATCAATTTATTTGTCAAAGAATTTTTTTTTACATTTTTAATTAAGGGTTATTTGCTGGTTTTAAACTTTAATACTTCTGCAATCATTGTAGACATGAAATAAGAATATATGTTTTTGTTTATACAGTTTGAAAAGAATGGAAGCTTTTAGTAATACAAATCTTATTAATGTTCTAACACACAATTAATGCAATTTTTTCTAATACACGCACAGTCTGTTCAAGATTAAAATGAGCACTGCTTAAATTTTCCTTTAATTCACTTTATATGCTTTACTATTTTTAACATAAAAACTTCCATAAAAGTAAAAAAGTTTTAGTTTTCTCAAAACTTAACAACTCAGGCCCCAATAAACTACAATTTGTTATAATTATAATTTTTGTGTGGTGCTCAGGTTAAAGTGACCAGCCTGTAACATTTTTTACAACTTAAAAATAAATTAACCGTGCGATATGGATAAAGATTTATGATAAACAATATTTACAGTATAAAATAACAATCTTCAGAAATTCATGTGAGTAGTATGATTATGCCGATTCTGGCACATGGAGCCGGAGTGAGGATTTCTGCCGAGTGAGGATTTGACCGCCATGTTGTGACGTCACGGCCCCGGCCGCCATGTTGGATGAACTTGACCTTTAACCTTGACCTTGACCTTGAGTGTCAAATTACCAAAATTTTCCAAAATTTCGAAAATTTCAAACAAATTAAAAACTTTAAAAAAAATTTTCAAAATTTTCAAAATTCCGAAAAAAATTCCAAAATTTCCGAAAAAATTATTACCTCCATTTTGTTTCCGGACGCCATCTTGTTTTCAACCGCCATCTTGGTGTTTCTTCCGAAAATTTTTCGATTTTCCATTCCATTATAACCCCGCATGTATTTAATAAAAATCTTTTTAGTAAAAACTTTTTCAAAAAAACTATTTAATAAAAAACTTTTTATATAAAAATTATTTAATTAAATCCTCTACCGACACGTATTACCCGGACGAGCACCATCGACACACTGACGCCCCCCACCACTTTTACATGTATATATTAACTTATCCCCCCTCCACCTATCAAGTCCTTTAATTTAATTGGCTGTTAGTCACGTGATGAATTCCCTCCTACTTTCCCCTCTCACTGATGTTCGTGTTATAACCCGCTCAAACTACTACACCCCCTCCACCCCCCTCTCCCAACTTTACCACCCCTTTCTTATCCTTCATATTAAAATATATTTCCTTTATAATTCTCACTTCACAGCACGTCACCAGTGTCTTCACATAGCAGCTAGATGACCGTAAGTAGTAACAACCATCGATTGCGACTACGTATTGATCATCA
>PNEQ01057672.1:0-16213 GCA_003012365.1 Medauroidea extradentata
AAAAATCAAGTAACATGCGACACAACGATGAGATGAAACAAAAAACACAGCAAATATCAGACACGAACAGAAAAATAACAAAAAGACACAACAAATAGACGAGACAAAACGCAACAGGTAACAGACGTATACAGAAAAGACAAACGACACAACGAAGAGACGAAACAAGACACAGTAGTTTTCCAGACAGACAGTGTTAACTGTGTCATTTCTTGTATCCTTGTCTGAAGAGTATTTTCTTTTGTACATTGGTACAATGAGCACATGTGGCTTAGTTTTGTAAAACTAAACGTATTTCCTCGCAGCTTACAACGTATTTGAAGCGCATGGTAGCTGGCACCCTTGAATGATTAGTAAACCTGAACGGTGATGTGCAAGTGCTTCGCCAGGAATGAGACTGCATAACTCTGACCTTCTTCCTCACACGACGTCTGCATGCCAAGTCCCACCGCGACGACACGTCTGGCATAATTTCCGTCGTAGGAAGGGCAAACTCGGTGGCTGAGGAAAGAGAGAAAGGAAGGCAAGGGGGTTGAGGTTGTAGCTCTCGCGAGACGAGACACCTCCGCTCGTAACCAAATTGAGATCCAGCTCTGAGTCGCATTTGTGCTTACTCGCTCCTTCTCTGGACTCACGTTCGCTGATGGTAGGAAGGGGTTTAGGGGAGTGGGGAAGTTTCCAGCTGAAATTCCTGGCTGATTAACCCCTCACCCACCCCACCGCCGTTTTCCGGCTTAATTGATACGAGCTGCCTCCCGTCGCCCGTAACAACGTTCCTGTTTTAATGCCCCGACCCAACGCCTTGCTGTTGGCAGTGGTGATGCTACTTGTCTGCTCTTCCTTACCCCTTCTCAACCATGTGTCACTGCGAGGTAGTGGGGCCTTAATGAGACAACTGGGAGGGTCGACATCTTGGAATTTCTCCCTAGCAGGATATGCCATGAATACCAACCCCTCCTCCTTTCAACTAGGACTTACAACTGCACTGCTGAGATGGTTTAGCGCTCGTTAATATTTCACACCCTAAGACCGAGATGGTTGACGTCTCCAAGGGGCACAGCTGAATGGAGGTTGTTTACGTTGCTCACTCCTCAATGTGAGACTGGAGTACAGAAGAGCTCGAGACCATTCACCAATTAGAAGCTGCCGACGAACGCTCCAAAACTAGGACTGACCAGTGAATTACACAGTGACGATTCAGTAGGAGACCAGACAAATTCGCGTGTTCACTTACCTGTCGGCTAGCATCCAAGAATGTATATGTTCTCCTGTAGACACCAGCAACCCATTGACCGCTCTCTGACAAAGCGAATCCACTTGATTGGTCCTGTGTTCGGTTGCTGTAGTGTAACTGAATCAGTGCATTCCATGATGAGTCAAGTAAGTCATGAATAGAACCAGGAATTTTTGGTGAAAATAACTGTGTATCACTTTCTCTCAGTGCCATATGTGCATATCTGCAACTGTGCTTCATGGTTATTGGCAGAATGTATTTGAGCAGAGGTGTCGCTCATGGGCCAATCATAACAGGGTTTCTGCGACACCAAAAGTCTGTGAGTTAAAACATCCAATCACAGAACAAGGAGCAGAGCTACATATATCCACTTAGGACATTGAAGCAAGTTGGTACAGAATTCTTTTCACCAGAAATAACGACCTTACACTTGTTAGAATTCTGGCTTGCACCCAAAAGTAAATACGCCAATTTTTCTGGTCTCCGGCGAACAGACATAAGTTTAATGGCCAAACTCTTGCAGAGCAATCCTGACCAAGTACACTAACATTTAAAGGAATCGGTACGCCATTTCGCTTGTGTATACCCTAGCTATTACGTCGAGTAAATCTGCAGCTTGATCCAAGAAAGAACAACGGCACACGACAATGCTGTCTATCAACTTCGGCCTTTACCTGTCCTCACGCGAAGTGAAATTTTCGCAGCGCCATTTTCTTTGGGAAAATCTGAAGTCAACTAAGTTTGCCATATATATTCACCATTTGCTAAATACTATAGTCAAAAGTCGATCATGACCACAGAATCCGAAAAACATGTATGAATACCGACATGCGAAATTTGGGTTATTTTCTACAAGCAGACGGCTGCAGACTCGTTCGAAAATCCTCGTTGATCGACAATTTCGGAGCGAAAACTTCTGGTTAGTAATAAAAAGTTCTTAGTAGATTGAACAATATTCTATAAAGCCATCACACACGTAAATTACATAGACATAGAGGCTTGTGGCCAACATAATCACAGATTGCGTTCTTTTACGTAGGGCCTACACGGCTGAATTTACACGTCTCTATGTATGAGTATTATTATATCTACGAAGTCTGTCAAGATTTTTCGCATACTGGTCGATACAGTTTTTTAAAATAACCATCGGCTCCATCACTACAGTGGTACAGATTAAATAGCGACACAAACTTGAATTGACGTGTCAGCTCATTTGATACGGGCGAACTTCGACGCTAATTTGGCTGACTGAGGCATCTGATTCCAGCGCCGTGTATGTTTGGCTCCTGCATGTTACAGCACGTATCATATTGGCCTTGTCTACTAGCAGTGCAGCCGCCCGCTGATTGGCGGTAGGCGTAACCGCTATGATGCTGCCCAGCGAAGCCTTTTTCCTGGCGTGTGTGAATGAGTACAGGCTATTTTACCTTTGATATTCCTAAATACAGAGCTACGTGATGTGGAGATAAACTGACTACTATCTTGGCCAGCATTCACGAACCAACAGCTGAACTTGAGCCTACTGAATACTGTGGAGTCGACGAGTCTGTTGTCCGCTGAACCCTAGAAATGTAATGATTCTTAAACCGTCTAGCATCGTGGCTGGTGTTCAGCGTACTAAAAAGTGAATGTAGTTTCCAACAAAAATCACGTAAAAACTAAGTTAAGGGCTATAAAAAGAATACCGATTGTCTATAAAGTATTTTTAAATATTATAAATACCTACAGGACGCAATATAATACATTTTTATGAACAGAGTGTTCAATACGAACCAAAGTTGAATTCGGCTTGCTGTCACATTTTTTAAAATATGATACTACTTTCACAAATAATATTTGAAAACTTGATGTCAAATCCTTTTACGACATCACAAAAAACTGGTTTTAATTTACAAAAAAAAATTAAGTATTCAAAGTTTATTTCAAAATATACAAAATGCAGGATAATTGTGTGTTTTAAACAAACCCAAAACATTTCTGCCGTTCCACATATTTCTTGTATGGTTTACAATAATTGTTTAGGTGCCATATAAAATTTTGCTAGCTAGTTTCCAAGTAATTAATTAGTTCAAGTACAATAAATGTTTATTGTGTATAGGTGGCAGCTTGAGAGAAACACTGGTCAGTTAAAAGTGCGGGGAAATGCAGAGAAATGCAGCTGTATGTTGCACAGAAAGTCCCAGGGGTGACACAGCGTAGTGCTGCCAACATTCCAGCACCGTAATGGACGCTGATCCCGTGCGCCGCTCGTAAATCACGCCCGACTGCATTTCCTGCCCAGCTAATGTTTTTATTCCAGCTATTTCGAAAATTGATTCAGTGCCTCGCGCGCACCATTTGTTGCCTGACTTTTATATTTTTTTACGTCCACATGTTTCCTGAGTGCACGCGACATTTCTGCATCGAGGTACAAATTTCGTGACGTGACAAAAAAATAAGTCGGGAGGAAGGGGGGATGAAATACAGAACTGCGGGTTTTTCGACAGGTTAGCTCATAGTAAACCAGAGAGCATTCTGATTAAAATGAGAAATGTTCTATGCTAAGAGTGTTTAGGGTAAGTAAACTAAAGCTATGAAATTTAGTTTTATCATAATTTGTGTCTTCCATACAACACTAATAATGGGGCAGTTTTGTATCTAAGTTACGCGTTGACGTGTTTAAATATTTTTTTTCAATGGATTATTACACGAAAAAAAAATTGTATAACTTTTTTTTGTTTCTGGGCAGTACAAAAGAATGTTATGATAGTTGTAATGTATGGTCATTATTTATTTATTTTAAGATTCATTTCTCGAAATTCCAGAGACCTACAACATATAAAGATAAGCAAAAATTTTCATTAATTTTTAGGAATTTTACTAGAGACTAACGAAGCATATGGCCTTCCATTTAAACTGCTAGTTTGCAAATTAACTGTGGCATTAGTATAAAGGAATACATTTTTAGCACTGCATACTGATATACATTTGTACATTCTGATGTTCTTATTGTAAACACTTTTTAAGACCTTTCTTCGTAAATAAATTACAATTTATTGTTTTTCAGTTTTCTAAGAGTGTGAAACACTAAGGAAAGTTATAAAATGTACATTGTGTAACAAACATTTCCGAAAGTTAAGAATAATTTATCATGTAAACCGTGATAATTTGTAAAAAAACATTTTTGACAGAGTTTATTATGTCAGCAGAAATGCTTAGTTATAGAGTGTATTTTTCCTGCAAGTAATGAAGTTATAGGGTAGTAACATTAGTGAGCAAAAATTATGTCATTAGTAACATTTTAAATAATATTCCCACTTGTTTTATTGTATGAGATATAATGTGCTCAGACCTGATGCACGAAACTGGAGAAGAAAATCATGAATGACTGGTGCTGCAAACAGAAATGCTGAATCTAAGATTAATTTCCTTCTCGTTGAGCTTTTATTTTTGAAATCAGACTGAGTGACTTGGCCGAGTCCAGGGCAGGGTATAAGAGTTAGGACGAGACACTTTTAGTATGCTGTATCATGAAAAAGAGAACTATTTCTAATATGTTGGCATCCAGTAAAACAAATCAGTAAGCCCCATTCGATGATAGAGAGTGTTGCATTATGTGTATTTTCACATTTAAATTCCTGTTTCTCTAAATATTTCGGTAGCCAGTAGATAACGAAACTAGATAGGTGCAACAGATGGAAACAATATGGTGGCCAAGGTTTACGGTTATGGCCAAGGATTTAAGTCGATGCTGCAGAGCAAAGGTTTAAGTTAAATGTCATACTTACATCTAAGACGACCGTTAATATGACTACCAAGCCAGCCTTCTGTCATCAGCTTCCGCCACTGCACTCAGTTTGGCTATATCATACTACTTACACAATATAGACAATATTACTAACGATTTCAAATGTTTTATTTGTAATAAATATAGCATGTAAGGTAAAAGAAATTTTGTCCCGAAATCTAGCCAGATTATGCACTGAATAATCTACAAACGTGTTCCCAGTATTCTTTGTGGTAGTTAAGGGGCCCGCCTCGTTGCCATAAAATCACACTGCAGCGTGTTTGAAGAAAAAGTTTTACACCGAAACTAATACACGTGTGTTCACGCCGTTTGTCTACGAAAAGAACACACACTTCAGACGACTGCCCTTAAGCACTTTCAAGACAACACACGTATTGGAAATCCCCTTTTAGGGCACGTCAAAATGGGTCAAAACGGGATTTTCAGTCTGCTATAGCGGAAAATATACTAGCCAAATACATGTGAAACCACTTAAGGGTAGTGCATCGGACTTTAGTAAAGTGATTTCGTAAATAATAGGGTCACCACTTAAAGTCCCATAGGAAATTTGTTTTTTCGCGGAGACTGCACACCTTAAGCTTAGAGGTGACGAACCGTTGTATGGCCCTTACGATTTCGCCCTTAGCACCATACCTCACTCACACAATCACATGTGCCACGAGGCGGGCCCCTTAACTGTTTTTACTTTATAGATAAAGTTATAATTAACGGAAGTCTGGCACTTTTATTATGGGAATCGCTGTACATTAAAACTGTGTTTGGCCAACCGTTTTCAGGCCACACGACTAGAACTTGGACTCATCATACGTTAAGTCACGTGGTTACATTTTCCACTTGTCAGCACAGATGACGTTTCAAGTCTAACGAGGTATGTCTGTAAAATTAAACGTAAACGCTTTAGGTAGGCTAGCTACCTGAACAGAACGCTAGGCAGATAAATGTTTTATTTGAAAATTGACAAATGGATGTAATTCTAAATAAAAAAAAAATCAAATCAAGTCTTTCACTAATTACAAAAGATTATTTTTTCGTGATTGAGAATGGCAAAAATGGGTGTTTTCACTTTGTGATAGTAACAAATGAACATATACGTACACGGCATACATTTATAATACACCAGAAAAGAACTGCACCATCACAGAACGCCCTTCATAAGGCGCGCTATAGTCGGCACAACTACGCGACAGTTCAGTCAACTTGCAATAAAGGCTACGACAAAGCGTAACACTAGAGCCTAGATAAGCCTTAACACGTCTGCTCTTTTAACGAGCAAAATACGCAAATCAGCGGCCACATTGACAACACAGCAAAGAAAGTGTTTTTAAATAATTGTGAGCAAGTTTTTGTTTGCTAATGGAACATATAAACAAAAGTTTCATCTGACAGGCCCACGTAGTGTGTAGGCTAAAACCGTAAACTCACATTTTTTGCTGAGTGTCGTTATAGTGTGAAATGTTCTATTTTGATTACGGCACGCTCACTCCTAACATAAAAGCACTTCGTTTCATGGCAGTCATCCATCAGAATGATACAGCTTCCTCCGCTTTGACCGTTCCACCAATTTTGTCATTTTTTGTTCTTTTCCACTGTGTATTGCATTAGCTTTTATTTTTAGCAGAGTGTATGGCCAACATAAATACTACGTTAAGCACGGCACATAGTCACCTCATAAACAAATAGTGGCATCCAATACCTACTGTCATTTTCGACAGCTATTGCTGAAGAAACCTAATGTGCATTCACTAACACCCACTGAGTTAAAAGCGACGTTTTTGACACTGTTTTATATAAAAATAGACTTTGTTTTGGAAACGTATTTAACTACGTAACTAATATTTTCAAAACAAGTCATTATTTAACTAGCATCACATTCTTTACCTTCCAACACAACATTCGTTGGGATACGCCAAGAGATTGAAATATCACAAATTATGTTTTAAGTTATTTAATAACCAAATTATTAACGGTTATATTCCCAATATTTAATATCAACAAATCCTGATACATTTTGTTCACCTTCATTATTTTAATTTAATTTCCAGTTTCAGTTTTAAATCAATGTAGTTACAACATAAGCCTATAATTATAAGCAAGGCCTAGTCTCAGTTCTGGAGACTGAGAAGTTATTTAAAAAAAAAAAAAACACTAATATAATAGCGTCTTACTAAATGCAAGATAGGAAATTAAAGTTCACCGTCTAAAATAAACGTTTTCATAAACCTAAAATCTGCCTTATAGAAAAACTACTAAAAAAATATTTAAATACAGTATTATAATATTTACTCGTTAATAACTTCGCGTCATAGTCACAATTACACTGTTTCCTGTTGTCAGAGAGAGCGTTAAGCTACCTATCGTAAATAAATAATTATGGAGGTCATTTATATTTATTTTCTGAAACGGCATAATTATTATGCCAAGAAAACATCAAATATAATTTTTATAAATAAGTAACATTTTAAATATTAAATTTGCAACTCAGTAAACTTCTAAAAAATAACGTTTATACCACTTAGTAACTACATCCACACCTTAGTAATCATTATGACTAACAATACATCTACTTATTTTTTTTTAAACAAAGAAGAAAAAGTAGGCCTAATAACGATAATTATTATTCAGAATAAGTCATTTCGGCACTATATAAAATATATTTTACTAACGACGCTTTTAAAGTCACTTATCAGCCACTTTACATTATCTGTTGATGAGCGCAGTATTTGGCTCCTCTTGCGGTTCCATCTAATTATATTTTCGAAAATTTGACGTGCTTATGGAGTTAAAACTTACACAACTAAAGTAGCGTTCTTGGAATTACATCGAGACGAGAGACTTCGAGTCAGCAGGAGACTTAAAAGTAAACCAACTTTACATTATAACCAGCGGGACTCGACAATACTATATTCATGGGAGCGGCTCGGCGCACTGTGGAGTTACAAACCAATTCCAGTTCTCAGAAGACAAATCCTGTGCAGCTTCTTCCTCAACTCAATTAAGAACAAACTACGGAAGGCTGTGGGGAATCCTAGAGAAGCCATCCCGTTACGTCCATATGCGCAGCCACGGAGTCAGAAACCATTATAAACTCTGTGAATATTGAAGATTGTGAACAAGGATCATCCCTTTTAATCTGTTCAAAAACTACAATTACCTGGAGTAAATATATAATTTTTGCGTGATGATGGTACCTGAGGGTTGAGGTATCGTACCCCGGATACTGAATTACGACAGGAAATGTAGCCCAACAAATACAGGAACGCCGGAATGGAAGGGTCTGAAGAAGTGGGAGATCCCTGAGAAAACCCTCCTACCGATCCCGCCGGCAACCGAACCCGGGTCGCCTTGGTGGAAGGCGAATGCTCTAGCAACTGAGCCGACTGTGGCTCCTATCTGAAGTTGCTATTGTTTATCAGACCGATAAGGGCAATAGTGGCATGCGTTTCCTATGCCCCTTCGCCGTTATGTCCGCATAGCTCTGAATATGAACTTGACTGTCGTATTGTGACCAACCATGGTAATATCTAGTATTGATTACGTATATGATTTTATTGATTGAAACTCTAATAAATAGATAAAGCGTTTCTTTTTGTGTTGGTAAGTTTCACACACGCAAGCCAACAGGTGTCCCCACAGCAAAAAAAAAAATTAAATACAATGGATTAAGAACGGGTTAACATGAAGGCCAACTTATGGGTATTCCGGGCCAGCTATTTCCGTAACTGGATCAGTGCATCATATATGACCTATATATCTTCTAGCACATCCAAGACCACGGCCATAGAGGAACAGGTCTGGACACGGAGTTGAAAGTCAACCCTCATAAGACTTCTGCGTTAGAAACTAATATGCAAACTCCTAGGTATTCGCACGCAAACACTCGCCTTTTTTTAAAAGCGAAAGTTATGATATCCCACATCAGCACGAAATGTTCTGTAATAGCTATTAAGGATTTACACCTGGCGCACATCCTTCGTTCAATATGTGTACTGTAGTATCTTACTCGTCTAACCTTCGCCCACAGGCAACTGTGAACATGTAGGATTTACTGCTGAAATCTGCAGTATACAACAAAATGCTCGAAACATGGTACGGGAGCGAATTTCTTATCCTAGAGAGGTCTTCACTGTTCGGGGTAGAAAAAAATTGATTTAAACAAATCTACTACGCAAGGATAATACATGTGTTCTCTTGTCATGTTTCGAACTTCTTGGTTCTAATTATGAACCGTAAAGTGGGTATACTTTGCACCAGAATGGGTAACTTTGCACCGCTAAAAATATTTGTTTCTAGGTCGTTTGGTGAAATAAAGACACGTCACGACTGGGTATTTAAAAAAATTATAATTGAATACCATCGAATACAATCACTTGTATTTCAACTATCAGCATAGAAAATATATATTTTTTTGGTGGTGCAAAGTTACACATGCTGGTGCAAAGTATACCCAGTTTACGGTAGGTGTTGACCGCAGCTAAATAATTTGTCTAATAGCACTCAGACGCAAGCTTTGCTTAAGTCAGTGTGATGTATTCCATTCTATAAAAAGTATTTATGTAAGTGCTGTAATCGGTGTGTAGAAAAAAATATTAAAAAAAATTTCGGCGGTCATTATTACGGCATGTTAGCACATTACTTACAGTGGACGAGATGTTGGACGAGTGAGATACAACAGTACGCATACTGAACTAGTGTCCCAAGAATTACTGTTACTATTAGAGCTGGCCGTTGTGTGTATGTTTCGAAACACTGTGTCGATACATCACAGTGTATCGATGTCTCGAAACAGTGCTGGCTGGTGTTTCGAAACAGTACTGTTTCGTTTGCTTCAGCAAACGTGTTGCTTCAAGTAGTATTTGAATGAGATTGTTTCAGTCAGCACTGTCTCATTGTTCGTTTCATACTGTCTCAGCGCATCGTACGAGCCAATACGGTGTTCTGTTTGAAACGTGGTTCTGAAACAGTAAATTTTCGGGAAAGGACTTGTTATTGAAACTTCAACAGGGGTTTTAGTATAGCTATTATTTATGCATCTGAAAGGAGAAGTTAGCATGAATCGTCACGTAACGTGATATATTTAATTGAAACATTAACATTTTGCATTTTAGAATTTCTTTTATTCTTTATAAAGGAACATACTTATTTCTAAAAATTTTAGCAGTTTAATGAACAATATATTTTAAAAACTGAAACCTTTTAGTGCAAATGGTTCACATTACAGAAATAAAGCAATACTTTTACGTTAAATTAGTTTAGTAAAATTATGGTTTTCTACTGTAATAATTTTTGTCTGATTCAATGGCCTTGGTAATATATCATCACAGCCAGAAAACATCTTTATTAGTTACCGAAAGTGCCGTAAGAAGACGAGGTTAAAAAACATATTAATTATTTATATTATCCTATTCTTTCACTAATCTCACTTTTCAGTGTTTAGAAGGCCTAAAGAGATGCTTAGACTTTGATAAAAGTGTTTTGTACTGAAAATGGTAAATAGTTTGATATGCGACATGTTTTTACAAAAATGTAATTGTACGGATTATGGAGCAAACATGGCGATGTATTATTAGAATATTCGACACCTTTTTGCTTAAGTCCGTGACTACATTGTAGAATGCGTTGGCAATCAGTAGTTATGAGAAATTTTCTTACGTAAGTTATTAAAATTACTTAATTAGACGTGAAAGTTATTCCATACAAACACATAGTTTAATTATAAGGTTCTGAATACGGGCTGTTTAATTGAAACATGAGTTTACTTTTAATTGCGACATATTAAAATATAGACAACTTTATAAAAGCAATAGAAAATAGGATATCAATTTATGCGTATTTTCCAGTTAACCAAGCACAGAAGTATTATAATCAAGGGTATTAAAAATATCCTGTTTTAGATACTTCCAGGCGCTGGTAATGAGTTTTTTTTAATTAATTTATTTAAATGCCTCAAAGAGCTTAGCTCATATATAGAGGCTATACATGTTAAAATATACAATAAAACCATCAACAGTGATACATAAATTACACAACTACTAACACCTACAGTCTCAAATGTAGACAAGTCATACAGTCAATTACAATCTTTTTTAAAAATTTATAACAATTTAACATACAAAACCAAGTAATATATTAATAACAATAGTATACACTAAACATACAAAATCACAAAAGATCACAAACCAGCTTTAAAATATTGTTTTATTTCCTTTTTAAATTTTCGAACAGTCGATAATTTTTTATACTTACTGGGAATATTGTTATAACATTTAATCATAGAATTATTGATGCCATACACACCATATTTCGTGGAACATAAATGTGAGAAGTGTAGATTATTTGCATTTCTTGTACATTGATTATGTATGTCCATATTATAGATGATATTTAAATTACTATGGTTTAATCCATGAATTAACTTATATATAAATAAACATGTTAAGACATCCTTTAAATTATCTAATGATTGGATTTTTGATATTTAATATATAGTCTTAGTATTAGTATGAGGTGGAAACTTATACATTGCCTTTATTGCCCTGTTTTGCAGTGTACGTAAACTAGATAAATTTTTCTGATTTGAATAACCCCATATAGGTAACATATATGAAAGTTGACTATGTATTAATGACAAATATATTAATCATAATGCACATGATGGCAAAATCTCTCTTAATCTAAACAAGACACCTATAACAGGAAAAATTTTTTTGATAATATGATTAATGTGATAGGACCAAGACAACTGTTGGTCTAAAAAAAGGCCTAAAAATTTAACAACAGTTGCTCTCTTAATTTGTTCATTATTAAATAAAAGTTCTAGGTCATTAACAGGAAATTGAAAACCAGGTTTATGAAATATAATATAGTTAGTTTTTTGAACATTTATCGAAAGCTTATTCAATGCCAGCCATTCTTCCAATATTTTTAGATCATATTGTATATCTAGATATATTTGTAGTAGAGATTTAGCTGAGTAATAAATTTTTGTATCATAAGCAAATAGAAATGGTTTGCCGCGTAGTGGTAAGGTGGCAATATCATTAACGTATAAGAGAAAAAGTATGGGCCCAAGGACAGATCCTTGAGGAACTCCACAGCTGATTTTTAGTTTACTACTTGAGCATCCATCAATACATACATATTGGTAGCGGTCTGTCAAATAACTTCTAAACCAATCCAGCGAAATGCCTCGTATTCATAGAGATTCAAGTTTATCAATTAGTATTATATGGTCAACCGTATCAAATGCTTTTTTTAAATCAAGAAAAAGTCCAGCAGCAATTTCACCTTCATCTAGTGTTTTTTGTATTAGGTCAACAATGTCAATACCTGCATCCAGAGTACTAGACTTAGGCCTAAATCCGTACTGATAGTCATACAAGATGTTATTATCATTCAAGAATGAAAATAGCCTACTTTTAACACATTTTTCCAATATCTGGAGATTGTAGGAAAAATGGAAATGGGGCGGTAGTTACAGACTATTTGTTTGTCACCATTTTTAAAAATAGGAATGACTTTAGAAATCTTACATTTCAGTGGTACAACACCTTGTTCAATAGATAAGTTAATAAATTCACACAAGTGTTTACTAATTGTATTTTTACATTTGATAAAAAATTTGTTGTGCAATAAATCTTCCGTGATGTTTACTTTATTTTTCAATGTAGAAATAATTTCCACTATTTCCTTAGTTGAGACTGGTTTCATAAAGAGAGTTTTACTAATATGTTTATTTAATGGATGTTTAATGTATTTCTTATAGTTAGTAGGTATACTTCTAGCTAAACTAGGACCAACCTGGACAAAATATTGGTTAAAAATGGTAGAAACTTGATATTTTTATGTAACAATGTTATTATTATCATTTACAGAATAAGAAATTTGTTTTTTATTGTTGTTCTTTCTTAAGAGTGTATTTACTATCTTGGTTTGATTTAATTTGTTTGTATAATACAAATTTTTTAAGTTTCTTTTCATTAATGTAATAGAATTTCTCAATAAAATATATTTATTTCTAAGATAATTGTTGTTCGGGTATTTGTTAGTTTTACTGTACAAAATATTTTTCCTTTTGATCAACAACTTAATTTCATTAGTTATCCATTCAGGTTGTGAACCTCTTTTATTTTTTATTTTCTTGTGTTGAATGTGTAATTCATATTTTTTATACCTATGTTTATGTAATTATATAATTCATCGAGATAAATATTTATATCATTTGTGTCACATGGAGAAAACTCACACTTGTTAAAGTAATCATTGATTCCCTTATAATCTAATTTATTCAGAGGAGTACAGCCTCCTTTTAGATTGCTGCCCTTTTGTACTGTGAGATTATCAGCAATAATAGATTATGGTCACTTAGGTCACACAATATAATATTAACTATGAGGGTGAATTTATTATTATTAATAAGTATATGGTCAATTAAACTAGATTCATTAGGATTATTTATGTTTAATCTTGTAGGTATATGTTTATTACACACAATTAAACCAAAATATTCAAAAAAAGAATAAATTTTTTTGTTGCTAAATTGTCTTTGTTTAAGATATTTACATTAGTATCTCCAGCAAGTATAAGGTTTTTATGAGCATACGGCAGAATTATGTGCTCTAAAATATCTAGCAGCAAATAAATGAATGAAACAAATATGTTTGAGCAGACAATACAAGACACTTTTTTAATGCAAGTGTTTCATTGTTTCGAAACACTGTTTCAAAACATTACACTGTGCTGTTTCAAATGTTTTGAAACAGTAAATTGTTTCATTCTGCCCATCTCTAGTTACTATCATATCCTTCGTGGCACGGTGTTTCAAAATACTACCAACTCAGCACAATGCACGCGCAGCTGACACCTGCTCTGTACACAGGATGTTGCAAAATTCCATGTCAATATTCTAGGGTAACAATCCTCACGTGTAGAGGAACAAAGAGTGTGGTATGAACATAGGTCCAAAATAGCACCGTTTCTGCGCTACAGTTGGCATGTATGACGTATGGTTGATAGCGCGCGGGTAGGATGTTGCTGTGTCACAGTTGTTCCTACTGTCTGTGTGTTAGTGGCGTAGTGTGTGGCATAGTGACATGTAATGTACTGCTGTAATGATGCCCCACAGCAACATTATCCTCCCCGCGCGCTATCAACCATACGTCATGTATTGCCAACTGTAGCGCAGAAACGGTGCGTTTTTGTACCTATGTTCACATAACACTTTTTGTTCCTCTACATGTGAGGATTGTTTCCCTAAAATATAAATATGGAATTTTGGAACAACCTGCAGAAAACGAATGCGTAAACTGCCACAGCTGTGCGCCATCACTGATTATCCACAACGCATTTGAGAAAACACACTGTTCCACCTGTGAGCTATTCTCGCCCTTACTGTCCATTGATAAAACGCCAAATGTTGATAACGGTAAAAAAAGAAAGATTTTTTGCGGTTGACTGAAAACTTTTTAAAAACTACTATCTCTTCCCTAACTACGATGTGTATTTTAAGCCGCGCAGAATAATTGTGACTTTAACCAATTTAATATCTACTAAACATAGGTCAGTCAAGATGTTCCGAAACGTTAGAAAATATAAATATGTGATCCATTACCGGATCTCAACTCTTAGGTGTGTAGACAAAGTTAATATAATAAAATATTGTCAAAGATGACCACAAAATACGTCAGAAAGGGCGTAACTTACAGAGCACGGCATGATCGTCAGTGTCTCTGACAAATAAATAGTTACATGTGTTTTAAATTAATAAGTTTTGTTTTAAAACTTACCAGTTAGAATAAGACAAGGTAAAACTGTTTAAAAGTGTTAACCAACTACATTTCCTAATTATTTATTCACAGCAGGAAATTGGCACCAACTGACTACAAAAACACGAAAAATAATCAATTTCAGAGTGTGTGGTAGATAAATAAACGCAAAAACGACATTTTAAATCTACGCGATTTTGAAAGTCACTGTGGAAAAACTACAAAATAACGTCGTTCCTTAGATAACGATATCTGCCTAGTAGGATATGAGCACACATTTACCCATATTATTATGTTATTTGTTAAGTGTAATATATTGCCCTGCAATTAAATGTACGATATTTCGGCGTCGGCGATTGTTCTTCAGAAATACGCTCCTCGCGAAAAATGTTTGATAACATAGTTGGTAAAACATTTTGCCTAAGATTTTTTTTTATGCAGATTGGTTTAGAGAAATCTAAAAATTTAAACTGATGCTTTGTGTGTAGAGCTTCTGTCGTTTAAATATAATTAGATAACTGCTGATCGCAAACGAGTAAAGTCTGCTTAGTAATGGCATTTACAGAAACGTTACACGTGTGTCTACAAATTCAAATTTCAGCACTACTCATTAAAAAAATTTTTTTTCCAGCTGCCCAAAATGGCGAAAATGGGTGTTTATGCTGTATTTTTTTAAATACGTAAACATTCGCACAGAGTCGTTTGAAAGTATAGGCGTACACATACACATGTCTCTTTAATGATACGTTATGACTAGAGGCACGAGTATTTCGCGTATTCATCTGGCAACAGCCTAGACTTCTAAGTTCTATACGTGTACCGGCTGAAGTCGAATATCCACTGGCTTCTAACAGTACAAACGTTTAGCACGTGATATCTCCACGACTTGTTTCCTTACTTATAACTGGCTTGCAGTCGTCAAATGTGTGTTAAAACCGCTCTCGTCTAATCACAGGAGGAGGAGTGAGGTACACGTTATTGACATTCAACCTGACCTAGACTCAACATCCGTCATAATCGAGCCTCTGGTTATAAAATGACAGGGTCACCACTGGAAGTCTCATACAGGCGGGAAGACAGGATATTTCAGTGGCTTGCGCCTAAAGGCTAGTAATTTCTCGTCCTTACTGTTTCCACACTTGCAGGCCTCGAACACAAAAATACACACATATATATATATATATATATATATATATATATATATATATATATATATATATATATATATATATATATACAGGGTGTCCCTGAATAACGTTTACAACCTGATGTAGCGTTGTAGAGGACGTTGAGACGAGTAAAATGATACAGGACACTTAGGGTCACAGAGGCTGACAAATGCCTGAAAAGTGATGCACAAGATTGTGATCTGTACTGAGGTACACATTTTGTTCTGACGTAACAACAACGCACACTTTGCGAAGTCTACCA
>PNEQ01057675.1:0-20071 GCA_003012365.1 Medauroidea extradentata
TCCCTTGCAGTTGTTATTAAATACTTAGAGATGAAGTGTTTTAATTCATATTTTTGCTGTCAAATACTTGTGAATTTGAAAAACAACTTAACTCCAGCATATGTAATATTTTTTTTACACAAAACTTATTATATGATATTTATTTTAAGCGAATGAAAATATTCGCAATATTGATCGGTTTGCTTTGCATCATAAATAATTAACACAATACATGTCAACACTACATAATACAGTTTTTTGTAGTTTTCTCAAAACTACCATTTTGGACTAACGTTGTTTTGCAAATTCACCATTCATATATATATCTGTAAAAACTGAAGAATGGCACAGCTCTAGCTACTATACTAATTGTACGTATTATGAAAAGTCATGAGCTGTTTTACATCAATAGTATGGCTTTGTTTTCTTCTTAATGAGTACTTGCAACTGTCTGCAATGTAAACCAGCTGGCAGGATCTGAACAATGCCATAACAAATAAATACTGGACGGCTTTATGCTGTTAACAAAGAGAAATACATATAGTATGTGAAAAATAACCTGGCAGCGTGAGATGGAACTATTGAATAAATTATTATCATTATCTGACCGTACTTTTCTTTTAACACAAATGTTCTCTTGTTATGTATTTTGTATACGGTTTTATTTTAGTTTGACTGTACCAATAAATAACTGTTATTCGTTGAGGAAATGAATTTTATATGCACATTAATTAATAAATTGTAGTGTGCTGTTATCTGTTGCCTTCAGGTGGAATCACAGTGTTCTCCTATAATTTCAGAAGCTGTCTGTAATTGGTTTATTGTGTATTTGGTCATAACAGCTGCTATTGACCATGTGTGTGAGTGACGTGCACTCTACAAAGTACAAACGGAAGTACACAATGCCACGACAGTGATATGCTAAAACATACAGCATTTGGCAGTTACTGACATGGAAACACAGCTGTATGCTAAATGCTTTTCTAGAAAAGTGATCGTTCATAAAGTGTTCACAGAATGCACTAAATACGTAAGACATTAAAATGTTTGCATTTGACATCATATTCTTTTGCAAGTAGGTTTGCATTTGATGTCCTAGGTATAGTTTTGCCAGTAGGTTTGCATTTGAAGTCATATTTCTTTGCCAGTATATCGTTAAAAAAAACACGAAATCTAATTTTTGATCACTTATGATCAAAGAATATTGATTACTCGATTCATGCCAGAATCAAACTGTAACTAACAATAATCAAATTGTCACACTGTTACTTATGGTCATTCAGTCAGCTCTTAATGGACTTATGCATCACATCTTTGATATCAGTAACCGTGTAGCTAAATGTACTTACTGTGAATTTATCAGAAGAAACAAGTTTGGCGACACAACGTGAAGCAGGCTTGCGGCAAGTTTCATGACTGTGAAGTGTGCTTTTGTTATCTGCGGCAGCTACACCACCCCCTGCTGGCCCGTCTTGCCTTCTCTCCTTGTACCGTTAATCCTTTAACTGTTGGTACAGTTCCGATACATTATCCCAGCTTGAAAACTGATTTTTTTACTAGATGAGCGGCAAAAGGAAGACTAGATATTGCTACCAAATGTACGAGATCATCTGCAACCTGGCAGATTCTTTCGCCGCCCGTGTGATCACTTGGCACTCAATGGAAAATTTTTAAACAGGGAGAGGAGATGAGACATCTTTCCTGCTTTGTGAAGGGGAAATGCAGTGTCCAAGATAAACCATCACTGTTGACAGTAATTACCGGCTATGATACAGCTACTCTTGAGAACAGTAGAAAAAGTGTGCCATATAAACAACGTAAATTTGTAGTCACTCTGTTTTTGCGGAAATAACACATTGAGAATACAGCAGAACCTCAATTTTACAAAATGCTACCAGACCAGAAAATGTTTACTGTAAATAGATGTTTCATTAAATCCGACTTTATATTTTACTACCCCCCGCCCCACATTTAAATCCTCGGGCATGTTTTTAGAAAAGTCTGTTGGCTCAAAACAATAACATTTACAGTCAACAGGTAAGCCACAGCCATGAAAAGAAAAAAATTGGCAAAAAATCTTCAAAAATTTCACAGTGTAACACTTGACGACTGTGCGCATGGTAAGGCCGCCCGCACGCCATTAACACGAGAGAAGTGATGACTAACACCGCCAAATCATCAAACTTTCTATCTCTCTCCCACCAGCTCCCCCAACAAAATTCAGGAAATTCCAGTTAAAAATACTGAACTAAACGTTTGCGAGACAACGAATAATTAAATAAGTGCTGCTGTGGCCATGTAGGCAGCCGTGCTCATGATTGTCTGTTTGCTAAAAATACTTTGCACTGGAGCTTTTTTTTAGCATCAGAGAAACAAATTATTACCTTTACAGTAGTAAATTTGTTGTAAAATGTTTGCATAAATATAATTACATATTTTTTTATAAATTCGCTGGTTTTATGACAAGACGCATTAGTAAATAACCACACTGGACACCACTGCATTCTATTGGTAATAGAATTAATCAATACAGCACGCTGCACTGCAGCATGTTCTAACGATAACGCGAAGCACTATCTGTGAATTAGTTCCTGTGCTCTACGCCGCCGTGCTGTGGAGACTGGATAGCTAGATGTTCGTTCACTCGCCAGCCGCTAGGATGAGGATCTAGGCGTGTGTTGTTACGCAACACAGCGTCGCTTGTTCGGCAGCACCCGCACGATCTTATCACAAAAGTCATTCCCGCGGTCAAAGTTTTCAACGAACTTTAACAATTTTTTTCCTTGATGGATTGTTAAAGCTTATCTACAGAGAAATAAGTATATACTGTGGCCAGTGCTAGTATTTTTAATGCACTTACATTACAATTAATATTCTATTTGATAAAAGTCACTTAGTTTTGTAATACTTTTTTGTTATTTTTTGAAGGTTCCTAAAAATCCTTTCGTTACATCACTGTTCTTGCTATTCCCGAGTTTGTTAAATTGGGGCTCTACTGTAGGTGGGAGCAGAAACTTTATTATTGCCAGGCCTGGGTGAAATGCCTGGGTATTCATCAGTGGCAGCACAAACTCGAGTTCCAGCCCAGCAGCAGTGTCACGGTCTTGCGAACTTAAATGTCAGGCAAAGAACGTAACTGTGCACTTGTCCTTGCAAAAGGCTGTAGAAGTGCGAGACAGAGGGAGGTATGCAGTAGAGAGAGGAGGTAGTCTGAATGCAGACGAGGTGACGTCTTGCAAATTGCCAAATTTCTGGCTGTTCTCGTGCTCACGCGTTGTCGTCTTAGCTCGTGTGCAGGTTTGAGGCTGCACGCACCTAAGCCGTCTTTTATTCACACATTCGTATAGAATACCGACACATCGTAATTATGAATGTTTCTGTTTACAAAATGAAGCATTTAGGCCCTACATACTCTCCAATGTGAATAAAATGTCTCGTTTGACACAACACCGTTTCAAAATGCTGCATTGGTTCGAAAATGAACTCGAAAAAAGAGGCTTGACATGTTGTAGGTCGCATAGAAGTCATGTGTGAAACATCTGTCTAAGCAACTAGCTATGTATGCGCGATGCAGCAGAAGTCGTCGCTGTGCCACGAGAAGCTGCGGTGGCCAAGATTCGTAGGTTTTCAGTTCACTGTGACAGGATTAACACACTCTTTTTGGGTGGGATCAACCCACTTTTTGTGTATCATCGTGAAGAGCACAAGCCAACTTTCTAAAATAAACTACAGTATTATTTAAATAAAATAACAAGTTTCTTCCCCATTAAATAGGTTTCAACACAATTTTAATACAGTAATTTGGCAATTTTTTTCTTTGTTTTGGGCAACAAAACTGGACCAATTCAGTAATAGAGAGAACACAGCTATAGCAAGAACCAAATACAGAATGATACCTTGTCAAAACAGGATTCTACTGTATTTTAAGTAATAAAATTTCTTTACTAGCTGCAAGTACTCTGTATGCAATTAGGAGTCAGTAACATTTCAATACATTTGAGTGCTTTGAAAGTAAAATTTTCATAAAAGTTCTGTAGAATTATTAATGTTTGACTCTCCACACTTGTATTCAATTTTGATATGTATTTCTTGAGTTTTATAAATTAAGCTCAGGCAGCAAATACAAGTTCTCTCTTCCAAATAGCTCTGGGAAATGAACAGTCCATTTATTTATTGAAGATCTGAAGAATCATTAATAAACCATCAATTCATCTCCAAACAGCTTAACAATATTAGTAAATAATGTGCTGCATATTAACGACAGTTCATTTGCATGAAAGTTATACCTACTTAGTTAATGGCTTCTTCTTCTTCTTCTGAGCAATCGGCTTGCAATTTCTTAGACACTTTAAAATTAAATTTGTCCCATGTCTGGGACCTTGCGCTGGGACTGCATACCTTTCCTCGACTTACGTGAAGATTCAACATTTATGCATATTTTTTATAAGACTGTGGAGATCGTCAGTAATATTATTAGTGCAAATTGAGAACGGCCATGATTGAACTGCGTGACGTTGGTCTATGTGCCCCATTTGAAGTGTGTGTCCGCTCCTGTTGGCCTTCGGCCCAGTTCGGGCGTCTTCGGACTTATTCGTCGCCTTCCCTCCCTTCATCTTCATGCCTTGTACCCTCCCTCTTCCCCTACCTTCACTTGGCTCTCGGTTGTTCATCTTTGGGGCAGTCTGAGTCCCGCCGAAGCCTGGAGCAGGTTGCCTCCTCTGCTCTGTTACCTCGACGCTTGGTCGACATGCACATAACTTGGCGAGTTTTTCATTAGTTCTTTTCTTGGGTCGTACGTTCTGGAGGTTCGCTTCCAGGTCGGTAAGTTGCATGTTCACCCCCGATAGTTTTCTTCGGTTTTCATTGTTGTTTGGTTGTGTATGGCCGTGTCGATGTGGCACAACGGTGGAGCTATTAATTTTAGTAATTCTATAATGATTTTCACTATTTTCCAGTAACTTAATTTGTTCTTTCTTTGTCAATCAACCTTTTAACCTAGTTGTAATTGTACCTGCATGCACACTTGTAAAGTTTGCTTACAATACATGCACTACATTTCTGAAACTTGAATTTGTGTTTCCTTTATAGTATGGCACTTACCCTGAGCTGTTTATGTGTTTTTATTGTGGGTTAAGACTTAAGAGTTATTTGTGAACCTCTGCTCGGGTCGGACCCATTTGACGGGGCATTATTGTTTGCCTGTCTGTATGTTGCCTGATATGGACATGACCTCTTATAAAATTATGTTCCGTTTTGCTATTTAATTTACTTTTAATTTGTGGCCTATATACCTAATTAACCTTAGGATGACACCCATATTTTTATGATTTTTAATAGACAAAAATGCAAACACTGTTTGATAAAAAAACACTGCATCCATAGAACATGTATGGTCTGATTCTGGGACGTGATCACTTTAAAACAATAGTCTCTGCAGCTGCAAATTCTGTTAGTATGTAGTTTAAACATGGAAATACGCAGTACAACAATGAAAATTTATTAAATAATATTAAAACACAAACATTATATACACAAAACTATACAATCTCAGAACTAACATAGCATTTAAAAATGACTCGTTCTGGCATGGCTCCCCACTAGAGCCTGCATGCAAAACATTTTTAATGATGTGCAACATTCTATAGCAAATATGCAGGAGCTACACATTAACTCTTAACTTTTCAGTTGACTTCTTTCCCTGGGGCCACTGTAGTCAAATGGTCAGACCAGACCATTTGTTTACCACCAAGGTGATCTGGATTCAATTCCTGACGGGGTCGGCCCCCAGATTTTTGCATGTGGGAATCATGCCAGACACTGCTGGTTGGTGGATTTTCTCGGGGATCACCCGTTTCCCATGTTCCTTCATTCCAGTGCTGCTCCATACCAGCACTAAAGATTTAGATGTTAAAATGGTGACCAAAAATCTCTCATTCATTCACTCTGACTTCTTTCCCCCACAATTTCCATCACTGACGACATTCAAACACAAAACTCCTGCAGACAAGACTTGACTACCCGAGTGATAAAAACAAAAGTGGATAATCGTGTTTAAACTTACAGGTGCAGGACAAGTGAACTTGGTCTTGTGATACAACCAGTCCTCGTGCAGATTGTGGAGTTTTCGTATGTAATCAAGAGAGACACTACTTTCTTCAGCTCGAGCACGCTGCATTATTCGCTCGTAGACAATTTCTGGCTGAGAGCGCAGGTACACTGCCAAACATGTGCATCATAAGTACCTATTCCTTTACTTTGGCTTTACATTTTAAAAGTCTCAAATAGCTGTGTTTAAAAAAACTGATAAGGTGCTGTGTTGACATACCTATGAGATCACACCGAATGTTTACATTAGATGTAATCCAATTGAACCACTCATCCAAAACAATGTACTCTACAGTTGGCATAAGTCCAGCTTTTGCGAGATTCTCCACAAAGCAATACCTGAAACATAAAAAACTAAAAATCTTTGCAAGTGGAACATACAAGTAAGTTAGTACACTTAGAAGCCTGAATTTTTTAAACCAACATTTTCATTAATGTTACTATACAAAAAATATATTTTGCAAAATTGTGTCCACTATTTCACAACATGAGAATGTCACTCCCTTTCTTCTGCTTATAATTTCAATTAAACTGCAATAAATAAACAAAATTCTACGAACCAGCAGAAGAACAATCAATAACACTCAGCTTAAGTTCCTGGTAATCTGCAAAGTAGCATTGTCTATGTAATCTTTACATCAAATTGATGAAGATTTGTCAGAAAGATATACTTAATCAAGGAAAAACTAAAGTCAAGAGAAACAAACAAGGAAAGTGAGCAGATATCAGTTGTTCCCGAGATAAATCCTATCACGTGACTAAGAAGTGTACATGGCAACACAGATAAGATGCTACAACTGGTAAACCAAACATTTAAGTAAGTCCCACTTACAAGCCATTTGTTTTAGAAACAGTTCTTTTGAATACTGTCCTGTCTAAACTGTAATAGTCAATGTTTTGTACCCTCAGATGATTATTTTTAGAAACGAAGCACTGTGTACACTTTGGCTATTGCTTACGATGATAATACCAACACATGGCAAAAAAAATACAAACTGGTGGAAGGGAGAAGAGTAGACAGGCATGGCTTCAATAATGCTCACTTCATCACAAACCCCTTATACCAGTAAGTACTTCTGCCAATTTGTAACAACCTAACATATTGACACACCAACACTGCTAATGTTCTAGACACAGAATCATGTCTCATTTACTACCAACATTAAACTACAATCTCAAGTCCAGTGGCAACATTAAAATACAGTTATGTATGTTTTTACGCTTTACTCCGAAAATACTTTGCCACAAATCAGATGTAGCACTGCAATAACACACTACAAAATGCACATAGTGAAGCATCTTCAACACAAAGCTCAAGGCATCTAAATTTTTTTGCAGTCTATAGTAAAACTGCACGTATTAACACGTACTTGTAAGAACTTATGGTGTGTCTGAAACCTAAGTTACTTTTTTGCTTTCTGGCAATATATAGTTTTCTGCCACTTTTTAATATAAACGTAGCACCTTAAGTTACAATAAAATCTTTATAGAGTGTACTGTACTCGAAAGATACTTTCTAAGTTCATAGGACAAGAAACTTAAATCGAAGAGAATATTAAGAGGGCGTGGTACATAATTCAAGACTAAAAGCATTAATCTATAACTGTAGGTTTCTTGAAGCCAATTTGTGAAAATTAAACAATAGCAATCCTAGACAATAGTTTCAGCCAACGTTTTAAACAAAATTGTTTCCAGTGTTGCGAACTTCTGAGGCACAATCTCTGATGCCGGAACCTCGTGCATTTAACTGTGGCGCAAGAGATCACGCGCAAACGTATTAGTAATTCTGGATAAGGATTTGCTCATAAAGTTGGTAAATATATATTATCTAGGATTATCACTGAGTATTTTATCCATATTGGTTTTGGTAAAAGCGTAGGAATGAATTGATGTTTTCAGTGTTTATTTATATAACACGCACTCTTAATAAGAGTGTGATATATTTTTATGTGACAATATAAACTGCTCGTTCTAACTCAAGACTCTTGCAAATTACTTTGAAGTACAGTGTTGGATAGAAAGAAGCCCTGCTCGAATGATACAATATAACAAACAAAAATAGTAATCTAAGTTTTGTATATTGTATCTTTGGAAAGGCACTGTCAGATCGGATTTACGGTTTTTCTTATAAAACAGGGAATATACAAATTGCTTTACTTTTTTCACGCTGACAAGGCATAGTTTATTGTTTCATTCACTTTTTGGAATCCATATGGCATTGTTTCTGTTAATTTTGTGGCCTCTGTAGTCGCTTCCGTAAATAAAGCAATTTTTCCTCTTCGGCTGTTTCCCATTGCAAAATAATGAATATATTATGGTTCCAGAAATTACAGAAAAACGATTAAGTTTGTATCTATGCCCTGTCGTGACAATATTTTGATACATCGACTGGAAGAGAAGTTATCGAGAAAAAACAGATAACTGCAAGGTGGTAGGGATCAATACTCCCTAACTTCAAGTGAAGGATTTGAAAAACAAACATGTAATTGAGGTCACCATCACCAATGGTTGTTCTTGAGGTAAATCAGTCTTCATACCACGTAAACTATGTATTTCATTCGATTTCCCTCACATTTAAGAGACATAATTACCTACCCCACAACGTCAACTTTGCTGTGACTATAAATAAGGCCCAGGTGAAGTCGCTGTTAGTGGCAGGGGCAAACTTAAGACTGCTCTTCGCATGGACAGCTATAGCTACTTATCCTGCTGCAGAGTTAACTCAACTAGCAAGTTGGTCATTCATACACTTCATGACTAAACTACCTACTGGTGTACTAAGATGTTTTTCAATTAAATCAAATATTATCTGCTACGAGTAACACACACGAGCAAAGCCTCGGGCGCACTGCTAGTTACAGTATAATTTTGGATAAATGAACCACAAGTTACCTTGCGCTGTACAAGGATCTCTCCATCATTTTGAAAGGAGCAGAAGTGTTGCGGGTATGCAGGTCTACCAGCGATAGCTGTACGTATGTCTGAAATGCGAGACTCCATCGTTTTGCATCATTGTACATGAGGCCCTGAAAGTATAAACTATTATTAGACCTGACTGCAACATGACAAAACTAACGGTAACACAAATAAGTATTTTTATAAAAAAAACTTGTCTCAGGGAAGAAAATCAAAACGCAACTTATATCAGCCCTCACGACTCACACAAAAACTATTTGTCCAGAGAGTGAGAACATCTTGCCTTAGACACCATATTAACACGTTAGTATACCTACAGTTTTGCACTGTTGAATTATAAATGTAAAACTTGGAAACGTCAAATACATAATATCTAAAGTCTAGCTTATCAAAACACTAATTCCAACTGCTGAAATTCATATTTCAATTATTACTGAGAAATTCAATATGGACTAATGTGAAAAACTACCAATTACATGTTCGCAGTGCCTTGTTTCAAGAATAGAAAGAAAGAAATTAAAAAACACAACTTCTGAAGAGGGTTGTTGAATGTAGTAGTGTAAGATCAGAGGAGCATTTGATTAATGTCACTGTCTCCACTACTGCTTTTTCACTTCTGTACTTCAGCCGTTACGTGAGAAAAATTTTGACTGAAGCACTTTTAGCCATTTGTAGCAGTGTTTAAAGGCAACAGTCCTAGACAATTCTTACAAACTATATGGTTTATTACGATGCAAGCTGTTAGATTCAATAGGATAGTGCACTGCCCTTCAGAGTACGTTTGGCTGTAGAATTTACCTACAAGACTTTGAGCATCACAAGACTTTGAGCATCAGAAATTGTCTGTCAGTCTAAAGTATTTGGAAATCATAATGTATCACAATTAAAAAAACGTGACTAATTTTTTACTTCATATGAAACTGAGAAAACCATCTACAATGTAGAATGCTAAATCATGCAGAACCTAGTGAATAATTTTTTTATGTATTTAATAACATGTAAAATAATAGTCTTCTACAAATCTGTAAACACGCTACACGACATTTCCACAATATCATATATTTCTTAAATTCAATTTATTGAAAAACACGACGATTCACAAGATTTCATTAAATAAACATTTAAGGTATTACTTGAAAAGTTATCACAAAATTTATAAACAAATGATGCACAAAATAAATAATGTAACTTTTTTTATCAGTATCTAGTAACATAAAAATACCTGGTTTAGTGAACAGAATATTTCTTATTATTTTAGAATACATTATGTAAAATAAGTAATGCTTGGGGGTATTTATAATATTATATATTTCACATACAGAATACAATAAATATGTTATTTTAATTAATTATTTTAGGAAAACCTTTTCTCTATACTTAAATATTTAGATTCAAGAAAATTTCAAACATGTTTGAAACTGTAGTCTTTGACAAAATTCATGACATTCAATAAATCTAAAGACAAAATGGCCATGGTTATGAAGCGAGTCACACATTGGGCAGACAAAATTTGGTGCTTCAGCTACTACTGTTCCATGATGGGCAACAAAAAATGTGGCACGTCGTCAATATGCCTCCACGTCCACGACTAGCCTAGCGTTACAAAATCATGGGCATGGGTTTATTAATGAAGTTATGTTCCAAACTTACACATACTTAAAAATTCCGACTGCCGGGAGGCACCTTTTTGAGCAAACCTAAGAAAAAGTTACATTTAACCAAACTACATGCCGGTGATCACCGAGAATTTATCAGTTTCTCTTAAAAAGAAAAAAAAAAAAAACCAACTTCACAAATTACTTAAAAACATTTACGAAACGAAAGTCTTGGCCTACTAATGCCACAGAACAGTATCGGTTCTGCCTCCATCGTCACTCAACTCCCGCACAACTGTCTCTTACGCCATCTTGAACACCACAAAACTCCGCAGCCGCCAATACGCAACCACCTTTGCCTACATCTCGCCAACGACTCCTAGTGAGATTGTGCGCTAACAACCGGTGTTGCCCATCAGTGGTGCCGCCCTGCTGCCATTACAGGAAACAACTAAAAAATATTACGTTTTACATAGTAAAAAGAACATTTTAAACTCGTGATATTTCCAAATAATTACAAACACTAACATTTTAATTTCCAAATCAATTACTACATACAAATATATTAAGTATTAACCTTGTTACTAGGTGAAAGAAACATTAAATTTAAAATTGATGCGGCCCATCAGCAACAGTCTGTGATTTTATTGGTTGCAACCAAATATGGCAGCAAATTCTTAACGATCATCTTTATAGGCCGGTTTTGCACTGAAATATAGCAACTTTTCCTGGAAACTCTAAATTTAGATTGATATCTGTCCTTTTCTCACTCCAAGCTTTAACAATAAACAAATATAATTTCGTTAAATTCAAATGCAAACTATTTAAGCAAAAAGTACATGCTGAAAATTTACTAAGTATAAACAGAATCATTTAAACTTTAAATAAATGTTAACAGTATTAAGGCAATTGTTATTCTTACTGTTAAATGAGACCCAATTAAATGTTACTTATTTTAAGAAGAATAAGTTCACAGTTACTCAAATTGATTGTTTAAAATAAGAATTAATTTCCAGTGACGTGCTGGCATTTAACAAATAAAGTTCTTTAACAAAGCTGTTTTCAACAAAACTTAAATTTAAACATGTAAAAATTAATCTGGGGTCTGGGCCTGGGCCACGCTACAGTTATGACGTCAGCATGGCATCACATGGCATTCAAGAAATTGAATTCAATTAATTTAAAAGGAAATTGAAGCAAAATTTTATTGTGTGAAAGGGCCTTACGAAAAGATTTTGTTGTACTTGTTATTCCACAGACTTCCAAATATAAAACATATCGCACACCAATGGATAACTTGTCTTAAGAACTTTGTGCAATTTGTAAGTTTACAAATACTGTACGTTGCAGTGAACTATTGAGGCAAATTACAAGGCAAAGTAGTTATAAAATGAGAAACGTATAAAGGTAAAACACATATAGTACCTCTCACCAGTAAATTATGACCCTTTAGGTTCCTCCATAGTTCAACAGGCTCTGGAAATACAGCACACGAGTCATCCAACTTTGAAAAGTGATCAAGGAATGTAGTTTTCCCACTTCCAATATTGCCTTCAACGAGGATAGTAATTGGCTGCGACGGTTTTGTAAATGAAGACATTCTTCGAGACTGCTGAACCAGTAAAGAAAGCAAACTTGAAATTCTGCAAAGAGAGACAAAGCTCCGTTGTACTTATAGAACATGCAAAGTAAATATAGATTGCATTTTCTATGACTAACATCAGGGGCAACACACAAGACTAGCTGTTGGTACGGAAGGACAGTTTCAGAAAATCCAAATTTTGGTCTAAAAAAACTGTACTTTTTTTTTGCCAGATACATAAAATAAACTCTTGAAAAAATGTCACATTTCAGCATTTATTTACTATGTATGACAACTTCGCAAAAATATATGCAGAAGCAAGAAATACAGAGGGTGTACTGTAAGGGCCAAAAGTTGTGGTAGCAGAGTTCTCTAGTGCACAGTCCGTTACAAAAAACGTGTGTCCGTGTTGCTTTCTCTTCTACCCATGTGTATCAGGCCACAGTGCATTGTGTATATTAGTCATTACACTAGACATCACTTTGTTTACTATACTGTTACAACAAAGGAAAACAATTGGGTCATTCCATATGAAAACACCAAGGGGTTGATGCCGTATAATTTTTTAAATAACAAAAAAATTTTTTTTTTTCATATTTTCAAACATCTGCGTATTCGACAGAGGTGAAAATACCAGAATGGGACCACTTGCATACTAAAGCTGGTAGTTAGTAGTATCTTTCCTAAGGTTTGAGACTATTTTTTCTAAAAGGTAAGTCTTTTAACTCACGTAACTTTGATGATTATTACTGTCCTACATGTAGACTCTTAAGCATACAAAAGAGCAGCTCCTTAAATGTAACTTTGATGAAGCAGGATAGGGATTCAAGTGGAGTAAAACAGTTGTCAGAATGCTGAAATAAAATGGCAGCCATCTTGAAAATGTGAAAGTTTTTTACAACGCAAATAAAGTACATTACAGTATTCTATGTAAGCTTTCAAATTACACTAAAAACTCCACAATATGTGATTTTTCAAAAAAAGTTATAGCTAGTTGTGTAAACCTCTGAAATGTGTGAAATTTGCTCACAGTGTGTATGAAAAATGGCTGCCACTATTCACTTGTTGTATATATAAAATTCTAAACTAATGTTTTTCTTTCACCTAGAGGATGTGGTAGGTAATATAGGAGAATTTTTTTTATCAAAATCAAAAATGGTGCAGCATCAAATTTGTGTTAACATTTAATGACTTCATATGGATAGACCCAATTGTGTGGCTGATATTAGCATACCAATAAGTCAAATTTAATAGGTACGCCATACACAGTATGTTGGCAGGTGCATTATGATCGACAGTTTAATAATAACAAAATAGCATACAAAAACTGTCAATGTGATCTTAATATTGTAAATATAATGTAAATAAATAAAATAAATGAATATTAGGCTCCAAGCTTATGATCCACAGAATACGTACACAGTTATTTTCTGAAAATTAAGTGAAATATATATCTGAGTTGTTATCAATGAACGTTTATGAAATAAATCTAACGTGCTAATAACTTAGGTGGAGGGTATTCATTGAAGAAAAATTACCTTGATTTGTGAAATATGTCTGCACACTTTAAATATAAATCAATTATAGTACAGTAGAAAGAAAAGCGAAATTAAGCCATGGCATAGGGTTTATAAAAATCAAATTTAGCTGGTTGCTGGTCCTCCTAATTAGTAACGGGCATGCTAAACATACATGTAATACTAAAATTATCACAAATAATAAATCAACCAATTGAATTACATAAGCCTTGTAACAAAAATGCATTACATGCTTGCAATAACACAGTGTTCTTATGCCGGGCAATTACAATGCTGTCAATTAAATAAACCTTAAAACTATAAGATACAAATAATATTACAGATTAAATTATTAGCCTACATGACATTACAGCTACAAAATAAAACTTAATTTTTGAAATGTTCAAAAAATGTACTTTTTGTTTTAAACCAAGATCTTACATTTCTAGGCCGATAGCTTTTATGAGAATTAATTTTGTAAACAAAAACTTTCACCATTTCGAAATGTTATGGCAATCTTGTTTAAAATTATTTTAACTATTAAGCGTAGTTTCGAAACTACAGTAGGCCTATATACAATTTGATTTTTATTAATTACTAGCTGACCCAACAGACGTTGTCCTGTCTTAACTACGACTATTGAAATTGGATTGTTATAATTAATGTCGATAAATAAATCTCAAGGGCAGTCGCTAAGTGTTTGTGGCATCAATCTTGAAAATCCATGTTTTTCACATGGCCAGTTATGTGTCACCTGTTGCCGTGTCGGAATACCAACAAAACTATTTATATACTAAGAATATTGTATATCATAAAGCATTAGAATAATAAACACACTTTTTTTTATTAATTATAACGATTTGATTCCAATAGTCATCGTTAAGACAGGAAGCATGTGGACAAAATTTGGAAAACAATGTTCGTATTTGTTTAGCATTTGAAGAAATTATAGCATCCTCAAGGCATAATGGCTCTGAACTAACCGTGATGTAGGCCCTACACTAAGAAATTCAGTTTTCTTTATTTATTTTTTATCAATAAAATAACTCTGATTGAAGCATTTGTTGTAAATGATATTCAGATTTTTTACATCCCCTTTGTCAAATGTTTATATTGTCCAAAGCACTAAAGTTAAATTAGAAATATTATAATATGGTTGTTAAGTATTCTTAAATTTTCTAATTTTCCGTGCAATTTTTTTAAAATAAGAACCTTCTCCTGAAATAACAAACACAAAAAAAAAAAAAAGGTAATGAAATTGGTCTAGCCGTTCATGCGTGATGGTGTAACCAAGGGAAATAGGGATTAATTTATATACATATAGATTGAATTAATGAATTTTGAATAAACTTTTGTTAGTTAAATATTTAGCAAAACATAAGTTATTTCTCGTGAAAAATTTAGCTTTCCCAGTAACTACAATTTGCAACTATGTATTTCGAAGAGCAGAAACAGACTACCACCACAAGAAAACGTTATTATTTGATAACATTCTCATTTAGGCCTACTGCTATTGCAGAGAATATTTCCACATAAATATTTCCATGCTTCTCTACTTTCAAAATAATTTTTAACACAATGTGCTAGAAATTCAATGTTTTAAAAACAAAAATTTTGGAGTGGTTGATAAAGGATTAGCAGCTTGATCATAAAAATAGGTTTGACAAGATTAGATTACACTTATATCCAGCATATCTGATGAAAGATGTTATCTGACAGCACAACTGTACATTCTAAATGGGTGTAATTTACAAAAAAAAGTCTCTATGAGATGTACATTATACAGTATCAGTATTCGCAAGTAAATATCATGAACAAAATTTATTACTTCAGTCAACATACCACTGTAGTTTTTGCATACCACAGTTTTAATCACCCATGCCTCTTGTTAATAAGCCTGATTTAAGGGCGCGGTCTGCCACAATTTTCATCATCATTATTTTATTTTTTATTTGTACCACATATTTTTTTCTTATTTTAGACACAAAATGTGACTAAATTTGGCTCTTATAAAATTTTTGTATCTCTCATAGTTTACGCGTAATGGCTTAAGGTCATATTTTGCATGTTTCCGTTTTAACGACTACACTAAAACCAACTGATATACCAAACTGAAAAAAAAATCACAGTGGATAAAGACATTGCAGGCTACAATGGCATGCTCAAAAAATTAAAGAATAAAAATGATTTGTATTTTTAAGAAAATAATTGAATTTTTAAAATTTTTATTTCCAGTTTCTGCATTTTTTTTATTGAAATAATTTTTATTCTTTAATTTTATGAGCATGTCATTGTAGCCTGCAATGTCATTATCCACTGTGATTTTTTTGAGTTTGGTATATCAGTTGGTTTTAGTGTAGTCGTTAAAACGGAAACATGCAAAATATGACTTTAACAAGCCATTACGCGAAAACTATGAGAGATAAAAAAATTTCATAAGAGCCAAATTTAGTTACATTTTATGTCTAAAATGAGAAAAAAATTATCTGGTACAAAGAAAAATTAACAAATGGTGATAAAAATTGCGGTAGGCTGCGCCCTTAACATACATGAATGAACACACTTGCATTGACAATTTGTTACTGTTAAGAGCCCTGTCCAGCTGAGAAATGAACAATGTACATTCAATATCTTTATTTACGAAAAGAAGACATGTTTAAAACTGTGCTTCTCTAGTTTCGTTTTTTAGATATAATGTTTAGAAACATGGTTTCGTGGCACCTAAGAATGGCCAAAAACAGCTTTTCAGATTGTTGTCACGTAAAAAAACATGAACTGGATTTGAAAAATAAAATAGATAAGCACGCGCTGTAATTTACTATGCACTTTCCTTAAATAAACAAATAGGATCACCACCTAAGGCTAGTACGAATAAGCAAACTGAAACACTGCACGCTGTTTTCGCACCCCGCGCATAAAAGCAACACGTTGTTGATGCACCAGTCAGTCTAGCGCTTATTGCCTGCCTGCTTCTGTATTTCTATTGCAGAATCTAGTGCCTGCTCTATAGTGTTCTTAAAAAGCATAAATATGTATCTTGTACAACGAGCAATTGATCGTAGGTTGAGAATAAATTTTACTTGATTCAATCATCTTACTTAGTAGCTGAATTTTTAAAAGAATAAACAACAACTGCAGTAAATTCCCACTAAAGTGAACCTCATTAACGTGTTAAATTGTAAAAGAAAAACTAAGTGTTTAAGGCACTGGGCGCCTATTTATGAATATTACTTATTTAAATCCAAACTACCACAGATGCTGTTGAACAGTGACATATCTGTGCTGAAAATTCTTTTACTACGAAACATAATTCATTAGAAACAAAAAATATATACTGACTTACCTACATTTCCTTGACATAATTACCTGAATTTATAAAATTTTTTTGTTCTAAAAAAAAAAAAAACTTCTAGTAAAAACAATTTTCAACACATCTAGGAGACTGTTTCAATGATTATCTGTTCCTATTTAGGATTGGAACCAGAGGCCTTATTATTTAAGAAGCTCATTCCTGATGATTAGTGATGTCTTTGTTTTATTTGTTGAAGTTTTTGACAATGGTTCTCCTGAAAAAAACTTTACCCCAGACCTGCAAAACTGTCCTTTGTGGCCTGCGTACATCACTCATATATGACACACTAACATACCAGAACACAATCTCTTGAACTTGAAGTCAGCCTCTCTCCGTACTCCTGACAAAACAGCCACGAAACAAAGTATAACAGCCAGAACTCTCTGCAGCAGAATCTAAACAATTGTTATCTTGCCTTATAAGCACATTGTACCTTCATGGAAATAATTTAGATAAGCAAGATGATTAAAAAGATAATTCTTCTGGCAGCTTTGTAGAATTATGATAGGGTAGGAATGGTTTAATTTTCCTCATCAACTTAAGTCACAATAATACATGTGAGGAATATTTTCAGTTGGAATATTATGTTCCACATCAATTTTATTGCATCAGCAATTGTAAACTGAACCTTTTTCTTTTGACACACACAGATGAGAGTTAAGTGCATTCATATGGCAACAAAAGGTAATTTTTTATTTGTACAACGTAACGTTTGTTTTATAGACGTTACTTGCAACTATAGTTTTCTACTTCTGAAATGTTTTTTCTCAGTCTTCCCTTAGTGACGTGTCAAAGTTAAAATTGGCAAGTTACGGGAACATAGAAATAACAAAATCCAAATTACTAGACCTAAGACATAAATTTCATAAGAGCAAAATTTAATCACAATTTATGTCTAAAATTAGAAAAAAAATATCTGGTGCAAATATAAAAATATGACGAAAATTGCTGTAGAATATGTCCTTAATGAGGAAAGTTGATGAATTGCCGGTAAAAAAAAGTTGTAATGCTAAAGACAGATTGGAGACTTCCTCAAAGACAGGTGGTAAAAGTGAGGTGAGTATGAGATTTTGGTCTGTGCTCAACATCGAGGTCTTTGTCACTGATAAGGGGTGACATGAGGTGAGTATGAAGCAGCTCCGGAATGAGAAGGGGGACACACGAGATTGCCCGGCACAATTGCCACGTGCGAAAATCCGAGAACCGACCCCCGCTAGATCGCCTTGATGGGAAGCGAATAGTCCGACCATTCTGTCACCGCGGCTCCTGGTAAAAGTGGGAGATTCCTTATCGCGAGAGAGAGAGAGTGATTACATCCAGTGTGCCACAGGGAAGCCTGCTGGGGCTGTTGTTTATAGTAATGGCAATCAATATGGGTGAAGGGGTGAGTGGCAAAATAACTTTGTTTGCAGAGGACTGTATTTTATGAAGAGGTGGTTGGTGGGAACAAGCTGCAGGATGACACTGATATAATATAATTGTAGAACTAAAAAAGAAAACAAAAAATGAAATAAATAAATAAATAAATGTGATAAAGACAAAGATAGGTTTACGAGAAAAAAGGTTAGAGTACTGAAGTATACAGATGGGAAGGGCAGGAGATAGAGGAAGCTTCAGAACAAAAGTACACATGCATAATGATGAAATGTGACGATAAATATTAAGAATAGCTACTAATTGCGTACCAGCCAAACAATTCATTTTAGAGGTTTAGTACAATGGTACAACCAATGATGGAGTATGCTGCAGCAGAGTGGGACCCGTACGTGAAACTGGAGGTGTGGGAATTTGAGAAGGTGCAAAGAGGGGCAGCTAGTTGGGTGAAGGATAAATGGAGAAGGCGAGGGCAGGCTGGTGAAGACGAAGGGAACTTTCTGCCATCTGTGATGCTGAAGGCACTGGGGTGGAACTTGAAGGAAAGGAGAAGAGTGGAAAGGCTGATCAGGAAGTAGAGGATGGTAAACTGGGAGGGAGGCTGGGGTAAGCTAGACTGCCTGTTAACTAAAACATAATATAGAGGAAGAGGGAATAATAGCGAGAAGATCCAGGTGATGAGCAGAACAGAGCGGGATAGGCTTAAGAGGTCGGTGAGGGAGTGGGATTTGTAGACAATTGAGGAGGAGGCTACTTGCAGTTGGCATTACTTCTCTAGTACAAAGGGTAAACTAAACAAATAAAAAAAATAGTATATGGCATTGGATAGTATAACTAATTACAACATAAAAATAGTTAACTCACTCCAGTACACTATAAAAAACGGAGCATAGAAAATCGGATAAATACGACCAAAATTAGAAAACAAATTCCTAGTGTACATCTTCACCTCAAATTAAATTTTACTGTAATAAAGTTTCCGTTAAAAAACGGCCGAAGTCTGGTAATCAACAGTCAAGTTTTCACTGCTACCCAAGGAGTTGGGCGGCTAGACCAACATCGTTGTCTCGGTTAAAATTATTCAAATATTTTCCAACATGCATAACAGCAACGCTGCAGTTGTAAGGCGATACATGCAGTCATATCAATGCAATACACAAATTTGTACAACATACCGTTGCATACACGATGACTCACTACTGAACTGGCTAAATCCTGTTTAATACAATTAGCGAAACTGTAAAATACTTCAAAGCCATTTAAACGACTACAGTTTAAAGTTACCTGGTCAAAAGCCTCATTGCATAACCTCTGGCTTAGCTGGTAAAATACACACATGTAGAACACAACATAATCCATTTGACTGTTTGTTTAATATCATAGAGAACAAGTAAATACAATGAAGGAAGGTGGCCACTGGTTACTCTAAAGTGTTTTGTCTATGGGTTGGGATCAGGGTCATATAAGTTAGGTCTGGCAACTTCCTAATATTTTTGACTCGCTTACTGAAGCTCGCGGCGGCTTGCGAACTAACGGCGCTAGTAGTAGGTTGACCCAAAACAAATACGTTTTTTCCATAAGAATGCATGTAAACAATGTGCAGCGAGTGTTTTAAAAGCAAAATTTGGTGTGTTACAGTGTTTGTATGACA
>PNEQ01057677.1:0-20069 GCA_003012365.1 Medauroidea extradentata
ATATATATATATATATATATATATATATATATATATATATATATATATATATATATATGTATTTCCTTAGATATGCCACATTATTACAACTATAAAAGATACTGATCTTTAGAAAATATTAATATAAAATTAATGAAAAATGTAATCAAAAGTCAAGTCAATTTTTAAGCTGTATATGTGAGACAATATTATTAAAAATCAGAAAAAATCTCAGATACGTCAAAATAAAAAAAAAGAATAATATTTACAAAAGTCAAGTTAGCTTACTAATTTGTATAAGTGTACTAAATTTTATGAAATTCAGAAAAATATTTCCTGAGACATGACATACTATGCCAAAAATAGAAAAATTGTCACCGTTTTAAAAATATTAAAAATATATAAACACACGACGAACGAAATACACAAAACCAAGACAATGAGTAGTATATCAAGATTACTGAAATTCGGCAATAGATGTCCCCAATATATCATATTATGCCAAAAATATTAAATGGGCGTCATTATGAAAATATGAACACATGATAATCTAAATATAGCAAAGGTAACGTCAGCTTTGTATGCAGTATATGTGTACCAAGTTTGACGAAATACCTGATCACATTTCAACAGATATGTCATATTACGCTAAATTTATACAAATGGCTGCCATTATGGTACTATGAACACAGAATGAACGAAATATATAAAAGTTAAATAAACTTTGTATGTAGTATATGTGTACCAAGTTTGATGATTTTCTAATGTGTGTGTAACTATGCTAAAAATATAAAAAAATTGCCGATGTTTTGAAAATGTGACCACAGTATGAACTAAATACACAAAAGTTAAGTCAGTTTTGTATGTAGTGTGTGTACCAGGTTTGATGAAATTATAAAATTACGGTTCCTCAGCTACCTAGCTTGATCGAAAAATGTTAACATGGCCGTCATTTTGAAAGTATCAACAGGACGCAAACAAAATATGTGAAAGGTAAGTCAGGTTACAAATTACTATATGTGTGAAAAGTTTGATGAAATCCGGTCCACTGGTTCAAAAGTTTTTAGGGACACACATACACACACAAGCACACAGACAGGAAGGTGATCGCGTAAGTCTACTTTTTCTTTCGCCAAAAACGTGCGGACCCGTACCTAAAATATAAGACCAGAAAATTATTATTATTTTTTAGCGTTAAGATCTCACTAAAGGAAGGACACTGATAGACTTCACAGTATTACGTTATATTCATACAAATTTTCTTATTTATTTACTTTTACGTAATTATTGACGTTCTTATTCATGTATTTATTTATATAGTTATTTATTTATTTAGTCATTAACTTAGTAATTTAACTGCAATTTGGCTGAAGCATTTCAGTTTCAAAGCAACCTTATTCTAGAATGCCTAGAAAAGTTTTCCAAGAAGAAAATGTTAAGGTACGCAAAATGACGCACAATTAGTTTCAACAAAATTATTCAGAAAACTTGAACATTAACATTTGATTTTAATTTTGGAATTTTTAGTGAAAATATTTTGGTCAGAACTGCAGAGCGAGATCTATATTTCTTCTGAGGCAGAAGTGAGAAAAGTGTGGGGCGGCTTAGAATTGAGATGCTCGGAGAAAATAGAGTACCCCGAAAAAAAAATAAAAAAAATAATAAATAAATAAATAAAAAAAAACCAGAAGTTCAACGACGTCTGCCACGTTTCCCTCGTGCAAAAATCGGTAGTCAGCCCGTCGACAATCGGTCCCGTATCGCCGTGGTGGGATGCGAGTTGTCTGACCACTGCACACTTACATCTTGAAACTACTTATTTAGTAGTGCTATCAGTATGCCTGATTGTTTTTAGAAGATTTCTATTAACTTGTCTTCTCGTTTGTTTGTCTCTGTGTTTGGTCGGTACAAATTTTGCATGTTAAAAATGTTTTTACAAAATTTTACTCGCACACACAAGACCAAACAAGAAACGTATTAATTGATTAAAATATAATATACCACGTTTTTAAAATAAACTAGTAGCTGTAGTTGAGAAATCTCACACGACAGTTGATATAATATGGAATGTAATAACACTGTAAGTGACTTTCACTATTCATCATCAATTATCTCATGCATGCGCTCCGCGTTTTTTAGTTTTAAATGTTAGAGGATAAATTATTTTATACGTTTTATTGCGTTTTAAAAGTGGTGTAGGCGTTGTAGGACATATGTGCATTTTTGTTTATTTCAATTTTGTGATGTGCATGTCAACTCACTTGGTCCGTGGACTATTATTTTACACTGGTAGAGAGCATAATGCGGACCGCGACACACTGTTCGGCACCAATTGTAAACGTACACTCTGGACAGTTATAATTTTTTTTTAATTTTCATTTTAATTCAGAGGCTAGAAAAGTCACATAAAATCCCTCATGTGCCTTACGTGGCCCGCAAGTGCCATCCGTTCGACCCACCTGAATTTAAACAGTGTGAAATGAAGTTTTCCTGTGTGTTTAATGGCCATGTTAAATTACCACGGTGATGGTATAGTCATATTACTCGTCTCTCTCTACGACAAACCGGTTCGACTTTGGTTGAAGTAGCTGGAAAGTTTCACGTAGCAGGAAAGAGTCTAACTTTAGTGTTGCGCGGCTGGTTTTCTCGGGGTACTACTGTTTACTGCGCCTTTGTATGCTCCATTTGCTCAATATTCAAATATTAACATCCTTCCCAGCACTCAAGAACTTGTCCAGCGCAGACCAAACCTCTCCTCTTCCTTACTTAGTTCCCTTTAATTTTTTCCGCTAGACTTATCAGTGTATAACAGACCATACTTAATCTGTGTACACACCTGGAGCATTTTGTGTTTAAGGGTGTTCAAGTGCAATAAAACCATAATTTTATATCTTTATGAAATAGTGTTAGTGGTGTAGACGATACTTGTGAGTACAGTTTCCTCCTAGAAAACAACTTCACTTTCATAGTCATAACGGTGCGAGTCAAAGTTTGAATGTTTTGCAGCCTTGCAAATAGTAAAATCTAACTAATTTACTTGAATAAAACAATTCGCTGTGATATTACATCCCATAAGCTATGCAATAAAGTATTTAAAAGACCATAAAGTAGTATTTTGAACTTCTAAAAATTCGAAAAAGTACAGGAACAAATTTGAAAATTCGGCAATATTTTTAAAATACAAAAATTGTTCACTAGATTTTTTAAAAATATTTTACTACGTAGCCCGTGGTATGTTATTTCTCTTTGAATTATTTCTCTTACGTAAGTCAATTGGTTTTCATTATTTGTATGGCAACAGAACATGCCAATTTTGACTTTGACGCACCGTTATGAGAAAACAATGCGAGTTAAAATTATCTCGTAAGAGGAAAATGTACTCACAAGTATAATAAACAAAACTAACACTATTTCTTACAAATGTAAAATTATTATGCTATCACACCTGAACACTCTTACGAGGGTGTGGTACATAATTCAACGCTAAAATCTGTTACGTTCACATAGGTAAATATATCACTGGTGGATAATTGCTTATATAATTATATGAATTAATGAATGATTGAATCAAAGTCAGAGTTTCGTACATGGCAAGCTGCCGGACATTGCGTCAGTGTCTTTGCGAGGAGGCGCGACTCACGTCACTCCGAAAAGAACAATTCGTAGACGTCCCCGTTTATGCTATACCTTTCAGGTATTTTAAATCAAAAATCTGCTCAATCGTAGCATTTGTTCCGCCAAATTGCAAACACGGGAATTTGCGGTGCTCTGGTTGGTCCAGTACATGAATGTCTCGAGATAGACCTACATAAGATCCTAATTCCCGAGGGGCATCGCGGATCACGTCCGGTTTACTCCTCGTTAATTAATTCTAATAATTACAATCAATTTTGTGTTTCGCGGGCGACCTCGCGAACCTACGTCCGCCACACTCCGAGGTTCGGGACGCACAACCCGCAAAAACATGCGCTTCCCGCGAGCAACGACGCGACTCTGATCCAAAACCTGACAGCCAATCCCAGAGCTGTATCGTCACCATAGCCACGCCTCCTCGCTCCGAACCATCAGCTATTCCTCCGACAACTATGCCGTTTATTTTTCTTATTTTCAATTTTTTCTCACAAATAACAAAACATTTTACCATTGTTATACAAGTTATGAACATTTTCACACATATTTACATAAACCCTGAAATATTAATTATAGACGTGAATGTTTGACTTAATTTACAAAACGGCCCCTGATTGGCTGCCCCCTACTCTTCCCTTTCTTGGGTGGTCGTAGGCCAGCGTCACTTGGGGTGGCTTCCCTCTCCTTTCCTTGCAGTGCAAGACAAATGTGCTCGTTATTCCTTTTCAAACAGCTCTGGAGGCACAGTCTCGCAAAACTAAAGATAGGGTGGCCTTCCTTGTCCAGAGCCCCTGAGGTGCGACATGTCCCTGTTTGAATGTTGGAGAGGGAGGGGTTGTGGGGTAGACCTCCGCCAACGCATACTATACAAACTTCCTTCCTGTGCCAGCCACAAACCTTCTTACAACATTATTTTTAAGTGAAAATGAATGCATTATATAAATATAACTGTTAATTGCTCTTTACAATCGGCTATACACTAAATGTCGATTACATATACCCTCAGGGGCGGGACCCCCTCTGTCAGCATGGCAAGAGGTGCGTGCCGCCACTTCTGCCGCCGTATATTTCAACTCACATTCACTTTCATTTGCCGCACTGCCTAAACGACACACCTGCCATACTCTCTTATGGTTCGATGCATCGGCTAGCCATCCCTTGTAGGAGCGAGCAAGAGTGCGGCATACGCTCTTATTGAGCTGAGTTAAGAGAAACATCGAACACAGAACCTCCTGTCTAAACGAACACAGTGCTTCATGCGTGACATGGTTCAACCTTCCCCTGAGTGGCCCTATACAAAAGACTGCCCTTTTCTACCGCATCGCGAGAGCCTCACAAAAATTTATCTTATCCATTCTCCCCGCATTCTCTGTATCCTGACAGCAAAACTATTTACAACACTCAACACATTCTGCCCTACAGACTCAAAATTTACCTACTCTTTAACTGATTTTTCTACTGAATAAAAAATTAGAATATCTTAATAGCTAACCATTACCGCTATGCTTCTCTGATCTACTATAATATTCATTCGCTACTCTCTCAACTAGTCATCTGCCTGATATCTCCTTAGTTTATCTACATTATATACACCGCGCCTCTGCAAGCTGCCGGGTTCCACGACCTCGCAGGTTCCCTCGCACCGAGCGATCGTGTACCTGGCTGCGGGGATCATAGCTGCTAATCATTCTTCGTTTTCCGCCACCTCGTGGTGCACTTGTACCACATGGACATCACTTTCTCTCTCGGGCGGTCTCCTGTTTCCTACGCCACATTGTTCTGTTCTCCGCAGGCCCCAGTTACTCTCCTCTCTTGACTGCCTACCGACGTCCCTTTCAGGCCTTGAAAAACCTCCTGCAGAGCCTTTACCCTCGCTTTCGCCTCGGGCACCTTGCATTTCAAATCGCTCTATTAGCGCAATGAAATCGTCCGTGCTCGTCACCTCCACTGTCACTACTGCATTTTGTATGTATAGTGGCAGGTGTTTTGCCAGATGGTGTATCAGCCGCGATTGAGTAAAAGCATTGTCGAGGTGCATGTTCTCTTCGACTATCTCGCGAACATAGTCCGCCATCGATACCCTGTCGTCTGCGATAAAGCGCCCCTGATAAATGTGGTGTGTAAGCTGATCTTGCACCATAGGCGACCAAAACAGTGACATAAACGCCGCGCGACAGTCATCATACGAGTCCCAATTCTCTGACGCGATTTGTGCCCAGTTGTCAGCAGGACTGGTCAGTCTGCTCAGAAACAGTTCTACTCTAACTGCCTCGCTACACGGTAAATTCTTCACAAATTTGTCCATGCGCCTTATGAAGCGAATCGGTCGTGCATGCTCTGCTAAACCACTAAACGTCGGCACTAAACGCTTGATATTCGGCGACGCAACCGCATTTACTGTTCCTGAAGGCGTAGTATGTTTCTTCGCCTCTACCTGCGCTTTTTCTACCGCAGCGACTTTATTGCTTAAATCACTGACCGAGCTCTCTACTCGAATCACTCGGCTTTCGATACGCCTACATTGTTCTACTGTCCCCTGGGTTTCTACCGCGATGTCGCGCAACTGTGTCTCCTGTCGCTCTGCAACCTTCTCTACTCGCTCGCCTATCTTTCGTACCACATGCTCGACCCCTTCGGTATGACCTTCGAGACTTTTGCGGAACTCACGTCGCACTTCTTGTACATTTCTTTCAAGGTTCTCACTTACCTCGCGTCAGCGTTCTATGAATTTCCGCGCGGTCTCTACCTCAAGTGTGTCTACCCTGGCCGTAAGCGAATCTATTTTACACGTCAGGCGCTCCTCCATGTTGTGCATTCTCTCTCCTATTTTCTTATCTAACGTCCCTATCTCTCGTCCTACTCTATCTCCCATTTCTTTCATTTGTTCCAGCAAAGGGCTTAAACATATCCTTAACACTTATCGACTCTGTATTTTCTTTTTCTATCCCAATTGGACTAACATCTGATTGACTTGACTCACCTGAAAATACCACTCTGAGGCTGCCTGAACCAGGCCTCGAACTCAGCCCACTTATTTCACATTCATTAGCTCTACCAGAAAACATTTCCCCGGATGCAACTACTTCTATGCTATCAAATATTCCCTCTGTCGGGCTTACTCCCGCGATCTCCTCTACACCTGCTTTTTTGCCTGCTAGAGCCATCCCTTGCTCGTCTTGAGAAAGCATCTCTGCTTTCTTTCTGATGGCCAGCCGGTGCCTCGTTTCCATCGACTGCTGCAAGAGAAAGCTAACTACAGGTGTGTCGCATGCACTGATACTACACACACATACTACGTAGTTGCTCTTCAGGTGTCGCTTCTCTTCTCTGCATGGCTGACTGCTGAAACACGACGATTAACACTCACCATGCTGTATTCCGTAGTATATCTGTTCTTCACTTAGGCCACACGTCCACACAGGTGATGCCTCAGGTGTCGTGATGTCGTGTAGTCGAGTAGTCTTCCAGGCACAGCAATTCTTCCTCGTTTCTCGTAGTTTGCGTCTCGGCGCTCGTATGCGGCGTCTCGGCGCTCGTAGGCTGTGTCTAGGTGCTCGTAGGTGGCGTCTTTACACGCGACCCTCGCCGCCAAATGACTCTGCTCCCGGTCGCCGACAGCTCCACTGTTTCTTGCCCCGGTCGCGTAGCTCTTTCGCGCACAGTTCCTCTACCTCAAGGCCGCGGTTCTGGTCCGTGTCGAATTATTTGTATAGTTCGTCCACGCACTCGAGCCTCTTAGTTGGCAGCGCCATATTTATGTTACGTTCACATAGGTAAATATATCACTGGTGGATAGTTGCTTATATAATTATTTGAATTAATGAATGATTGAATTAAAGTCAGAGTTCCGTACATGGTAAGCTGCCGGACATTGCGTCAGTGTCTTTGCGAGGAGGCGCGACTCACGTCACTCCGAAAAGAACAATTCGTAGACGTCCCCGTTTAAGCTATACCTTTCAGGTATTTTAAATCAAAAATCTGCTCAATCGTAGCATTTCTTCCGCCAAATTGCAAACACCGGAATTCGCGGTGCTCTGGTTGGTCCAGTACACGAATGTCTCGAGATAGGCCAACTTCAGACCCTGATTCCCGAGGGTCGTCGCGGACCACGTCCGGTTTACTCCTCGTTAATTAATTCTAATAATTACAATCAATTTTGTGTTTCGCGGGCGACCTCGCGAACCTACGTCCGCCTCACTCCGAGGTTCGGGACGCACAACCCGCAAAAACATGCGCTTCCCGCGAGCAACGACGCGACTCTGATCCAAAACCTGACAGCCAATCCCAGAGCTGTATCGTCACCATAGCCACGCCTCCTCGCTCCGAACCATCAGCTATTCCTCCGACAACTATGCCGTTTATTTTTCTTATTTCAATTTTTTCTCACAAATAACAAAACATTTTACCATTGTTATACAAGTTCTGAACAATTTCACACATATTTACATAAACCCTGAAATATTAATTATAGACGTGAATATTTGACTTAATTTACAAAACGGCCCCTGATTGGCTGCCCCCTACTCTTCCCTTTCTTGGGTGGTCGTAGGCCAGCGTCACTTGGGGCGGCTTCCCCCTCCCTTCCTTGCAGAGCAAGACAAATGTGCTCGTTATTCCTTTTCGAACAGCTCTGGAGGCACAGCCTCGCAAAACAAAAGATAGGGTTGCCTTCCTTGTCCAGAGCCCCTGTGGAGCGACATGTCCCTGTTTGAATGTTGGAGAGGGAGGGGTTGTGGGGTAGACCACCGCCAACGCATACTATACAAACTTCCTTCCTGTGCCAGCCACAAACCTTCTTACAACATTATTTTTAAGTGAAAATGAATGCATTATATAAATATAACTGTTAATTGCTCTTTCCAATCGGCTATACACTAAATGCCGATTACAAAGCATTCATCTATAACTGTAGGTTCCTCGAAGACAATTAGCGAAAATTAAACAACAGAAATGCTAGAAAATAGTTTTAGACAACGTTTTAAACAAAATTGTTTCCAGTGTTGCAAACTTCTGAGGCACAATCTCTGACGCCGGAACCTCGTGCATTTGACTGCGGCGCAAGAGATCACGCGTAACGAATGAGTAATTCTGGATAAATATTTACTCATAAAGTTGTCAAATACCATTATCTAGGATTGACATTGAGTATTTTATCCATATTGGCTTTGAAAAAGCGTATAAATCAATAGATGTTTTCAACGTTTATTTATCTACCACGCATTCTTAAGGGGCCTCCCTAGGTAGGCTGTGTGAGGCAGGAGAGGTAAGAGCGCCACTATCAGACGTATTAAATGCGTCACCGCCTCTCCACGCAAGCCACTCAGCTGGCGTGCAGTGCTTTGCTAATATCCTTTTTCCAATGGGACTTTAAGGGGCGACCACGTTATTTAATTTATGGGCAGCGTAGATGGAAGCCTGTCACATGATTCTTTAGTTATGTTTTTTTAATCCGATTAGAAAATAATGTTTCTAATAAACGTACCAAATTTTTAAACTATAGCGACATAGTTTGAAGTGTGTCCTTTTCGTAGATATACAGATATAATGCGTGTTACATAGTTTGGTCAAAAAGATAACAAAAATAGAATATTCGTAACTCGCTGCAACGCATTTTAAGGGCAGGTAGGGTGGCCCCTTAAGTTGGACGCTTACTTATAGAAATGGCAACCTTGTGAATAATTATTACAAAGCTCGTGTACAACACAGGCTTGATTCATTTTACGTCATAATATAATATCATTACTACTGAGTGAGAGGCGATCTACCGGCTAGAAGACTCCATGTCGGTATATAGTGACGTGCATCTCGGGGCTTAAGGGCGGCTAACACGGGTAGAGTAACTAGGCCTAGTAACTGACTACTCTACTATCCTACACTTGGTAGAGTATCCTTCCACACGTGTGGTGTCAATGTGGGATAGTTGAGGTACTAGGCCTAGTTACTCTACCCGTGTAAACTTCCCTAGCTCGTAAACTATACTCTTCCAGACTGCACACGTCCACACTGGTATAGTAACTGGGCGAGTGCGCCGCCAATTGAAAAAATGCAGTGGTGGGGGAAGGCAAATGGGCGAGTAGCTATCCACATGTGCTATCTCCTCTACTCTCCCACCTACTATCTTCAGTACTATCTCAAGTAATATTCTACGCCGTTCACACGAGCATAGTAGCCCGATATTCTTACTTGCCCCAGCTACTAGGCCTAGTTACTCTACCCGTGTAAACCGCCCTTTGGGGTGAGGCGAAATACGCATGCTCTGACGTCCTTAGCGCTCCTCAAGTTTACGCTTCGGACTCCCAAAATACCGTCCACCTACGCGGCCACCTTAATTGATGTTATTATAAAACGGGCATCTGCCTTTCTGTTTGACTGGTCATATAGTGGGTATACATGGCTGGCGTCGTTTGCGACGAGATCGCTGTCTCATATAGGGCTTTCGCCCCGTGAGTGCAAAATTATCGTATTAAAATAAAATAACGAGCGGTATATATTTGTTTGATTTAGTCACACGTGCATATACTTAACTGAGCGCAATAAAACTTTGGTATTACATTTGAATAGTTTTTTTTTTCGTAGTTTATTTATTTCAATCATTTATCCTCGTGTAGTTCAGCCGTAGGCCGGTTTGCAACAAATGTGTGTCGCATTACGTCAGATTATTTGCATCTGCTCTGAAATGAATATAAAAGAAACAACAAAAATTTGTGATGAAATTAATTCGAAATTAACTAATTCAAAATTAACAACTAATACTAACATGTTAATTATTAGCATTACTACAGTTTCATTGGATTAGTAAGTATTTTTAATATAGTGTTGCCTTTATTCCGTTCCAAAGTAGCATAATTTATTACCTTGAAGTTAATTACAATTATTCCAAACTTTTTAAACTACTTAGGCTAATTGTTTAGTTTAATTCTTAACTTGTTGTTATCCTCTATTCTATTAAGAAGTTAACATGCTGTGAGCTGAGATATGAACAATTGATTGCGTTAGTACTATTCTATCGGAATAGTGCAATAAAAGGCACCCAACAGACCCACGCCAGTAGAATAGTTAATTCTATTACAGGTTGGAAAGAAAATGTGTTTTCTTATGGGAGAGTTGTCACAAGGAAAAGTTCTACCGCTAATTGCGCTGCTATCATTAACGGGTCTAGTAAAATACGAAACTGTTGTCAAATTAAATTAATTTGGCCTGGCAAAGAAAGAAGTCATTTCATTTAATTGTAAGGAAAAATAAACCATTTTTTGCTTCAATTTATTAATTTCGTGTAACTTAAAACGGATAACTTTGTGATTGGTCTGTTTACATCTCTTACCGATACCAGCGCTCAAGCGGCAGAAATAATCCCTGAGCCAAACTTTTAACATACATCTTCCTAACATGTAGTTGAACTAACATTATAAATAGTAAGGAACCATCATTGTAGTCACCTGAGTGACTTTAAAAAATATGGAAAACCAAAACAGAACTTGTCCCGTCTCGAATGCGGTCCACGTGATGACCACTGCTCCACTTCGCTCGACCTCCACATGTCTCCTAGTCAAGCTCCTGTGTGGGTAGATAACGCGTTTCATCAAAACTGCAGCTCGGCCGCAGTCTTTAAACAATGCTATCGTGGTTTGAAAAATAGCGATAATTGGTATATTTCACTGCCACAACGGTGGACGCTAAACCGTACTAGTTTAGAGCGAGGAATAGAAAGCAGACAGAGCCCATCAGGTTCTGTCAATGTGCCTCACAAAGGCCACTGTTACAGAATGTAGACGGCAGTGAAGAGAAGTTAAGCATGTATCATTAAAACTTTGCAGACGTTAGTAATTACTGGCGTTCCAGGAAGGTTCAGTGGAGATGTATTCGTAGAAACTGTTGATTCATCTGTTGAAACATTTCAACTATCCATCGTTCCCTCAGTTCCGAATGGTACCGGACTTGCCTGCTCTACTCCTACTCATATGTAGATGCTCCTTCATTGTCTAGATGACTGTACCGTTGAGGCCATCTTGCTCATAGTACTATGTCGTAACGTATGTTTACTCAAAGTTATATACACAATATATATATAGTGGATCCAGATTTAATAAGCCCGTAACAACAAACCGGTAGTATTCTTAACGTCACATTGAAAGTCACGTCATTGAGGAAGATTCCTTAAAATCATGTTATAATTAAATTTCTCCATAACGTCAGTGATATGATAATTATTTATAAAGAAAGCTCAGTAGAAAATATAGAATGTGTTAACTGTTATTATAAGATCATATTTGTTCATAATTCTTTACTGTTTGGATTTATGTAATCGTAATTCGAGACAAACTAATTATTAACTGATATCAGTATACCATCAGTGCAGATATATAACAGTCTTAGCTCATTTAAGCTTAGAAAATTATGTTAAGTAAGGCTTTATGTCACTACTGCCTATGAATTTCAACATTAAATCATAAATGTGTACATAAGAAAACATAAAATCAATAAATCTTGGAAACTTCCTCCTTAAAGAGGAATCCGGTGGCTCAGACAGACGAGGTTAATATAGGGTATAAGTTATGACGTGTAACATTCCACCATTCGTCTGGAATGATCCCAATAATACCATGGAAAACCGAAATCAAGCTAGTTAATTCGCGATTCAAACGTGGGTTTTTCCGAATACAAGTTCAGTATTGTACCACAACGCCAGATCTAAGACAAAATAGCAAAGTTGAAAATAATATTTGCGTTCTTAATGGTGAATTGGTTAACACGAAAAATGTAGCATTGCGGAATATAAAAAATGCTACTAAAAATAACAAAACATCTTCAGGTGATGTATTCTATAAATACCTGGGTCAAAGTCTATAGACCTTAACGTTTCCTAACGGGCGTACACGCCTTTAAAGTAGAAGTAAAATTCATGTTTACTGAAAATGGAAAATTCAGTACGTGAGCTTAGGAGCAATGTTTCGGTAAGTTGCAATGTACAAACCAGGATAATTAAGTATCCGGATATTAACCCAGCTCATAATAAAATAAGGACTGATACCTCGTTTGTGAACGAAATAAAAATGTGACTGTGTAGTTAGTGAGGGAATTTAGCTATTGACGTAAGCTGCAGTATGGTTAATTTACATTTAAAAAAAAATACCCCTGGCGTTGTACACCACACAGCACACAGTTTTTATTACTATATCATATATATATATATATATATATATATATATATATATATATATATATATATATATGTACAGGCTGTTCCGAAAATACACTGTAAAAAATGTTTGTACTTTTACCAAGAAAATCTTTGGAAACCCTGTTGCCAAAGAAATTCCTTGTAAAACTACAATGGTTGTCTTTGTAATAAAATGCATGGTATATGTTTGTAAAATTTCAAGGAACAGCCTTGTAGCTGAACTTTCAATAAAAGAAATTAATTGCTCACTGTACTTCATAAATAACACTGAAGTTATTTATCAAATAACTATTGAATAATAGAACGTTTACGTGAAATTATTTTGAAAATAAAAATAAAGTAGGTGACTGATTTCTGTAATCGTGTTTTCCGTAAGATTCTTGACGTATCATGGGACTGGTATGTCGCGACCTGTGAGGACTTCGACAAGATGAATCACTCCTCGCTCTCTTATACCAACGTAACTTATTACTACAGTCGTTCCTTCCTCGACCTCGATTTCTGGAATTTATGTTGCCGTTACCCCAACCCGATGTGAACATACCCTGCATCGCGGGTCGAACCTTCCCTCGACGTCGTAATGGTATCTACGTGCCGGTTTCGCTCTTCCGGCCCTGGTCTACGATACACGCTATATCTGGTGGAACGAGTGTTTCCAACATTCCGGTCTTTACAATTAGACCAAGATTGGTATCGTAGTTGTCTATCTAGTTTGTCAACTAATATTAGTTGTTCGCGAAATTCTGACAAAGTTAAGTTGTATTTCCCTGCTAATGCCATTTGGTACGAAACTGGCATCTGAGCAGTGAATATAGTGATTAGCTCCATTTCTGTCATCTCGGGACTCAAATGACGGCTTCTTTCGTGTATTAAGCTAATGTGTTCGTCAACTCGCTTATTAGCTCTGGGGTCATATTTTTCGGTATGTAGTGACAATATAACTTAGCAATGAGTTCGTGAACTCCAGAACTGGCGCGTAAATTTCTCTCTGAACTCTTCGTACGTCTTCGTCGCGGGTTTCTCCACGTCCCACCAATAACTCGCCGATCCCTTTAACGACAGAGTAAGGTATTTCAACCGTTCTTCGTCGCTAAACTCGAATATATTTGCGCACTCTTCACAGAGTTTTAAAAATTCAATTGGATTCCCTTTCGTTATTTGCATACCTTGGCGCGGATTTGCCCAGTTTTTGCATCGGGGGATGAAATAACACAGCTGAATTTAATAAATTAGGCTGTCCGCCTAAACAGTGTGATTCACGGGGCTTTGACATATTATCTCGCAATGTTGAAACAGATCGTGTAACTTGTTCTGTGGGAGAATGTATTATTCGTGTAGAGTCATATGTTGTTGTTTGTGAGTTAATAGCGGTCTCTTGTCTATCCCATATCTCATTTTCCTTACGTGTTATAGCATGTTCAATCGTGTGCAAACGACGTTCAATGCTGCTAGTTAATTCTACAAGATCCGTCCTGCACGCATCTTTTATTTCAGCTATTGCTTGTCGCGATATTTCCTCTACACTCGTCCTGCACGTTTCGCGTATGTCAGTCACAGTTTGGTGAGAAAATTCCTGCTGAGTATTCTGGTTTGTTTGTAGCTCAGTTATGGCTACACTCACGGAGTCTATTTGTGTTTGGACTTCGTGTATTATGTGATCTTGGTTTGCTAACCGACCTCCCGTTTCGTCTAAACGCTCGCCAGGTTCCTTTGCTGTGTTTTGCACTAGGAGCACGCAATTCTGAGTTTCATTCTCCACTGTTTTAAGTATGTCGTTTACATCTAAACTTAGGGCGTCCAATTTGCTAGTTAGTTCCTTCCTCAGAACGTATTGTACAGCTATTATTTATGTTTCGAAACTTAACCACAGCGTGTCCTGACTTGTTTGTAATGTTAGTATGTGTGTTCTCGAACTAGCCTGGGTCTCTTGTAAATCTGTCCATAAACCAGTTTGTAGTGTATCCTGGCTTGTTTGTATTGTTTGTAGTTCTGTTCTCAAATTAACTTGTAGTGTATCCTGACTTGTTTGTGTTGTTTGTAGTTCTAGTCTCAAATTAGCTTGTAGTGTATCCTGACTTGTTTGTATATTTGTTCGCAAATTGGTTAAGTTGACCATCATTTGTTGAAACATGCCCATCATGTTTTGCGTGTCGATCGGTTCGTTTACATGACCCGTTCCGGCTTCGGTCAGCTCGTCTGAATGTATAGTTTGTGTCAGTTGTACTGCGAGCTACGACGGCGTCAACGGCTTTGTCAATGTACGTCAACACTAGGTTATGATCTGCCATAATTTATATTGTACATGCACTACAAGCAGAGCAGCTACCACACTTTCTTCTACTTAAGCTCACATCTATACAATGAAACTATTTTCTTGCCCTCTCCGAAACACAAAACGGGTTCTTTCATGTTTTGCAAACAACGTGTCTTCCTTGCGGGCGCCAAATACTTCTGACAGAGGTATATTTAGTCACGGTTAGCTTCAGTATCTCAGGTTGTGTTATATAGCTAGCAGAAACATTATATCAATACATAAAGGAAAACTAAAGAATAAGAACGTGTAGTCCATGTTTACTACAACACTGCAACAAATGTTTTGTTCTTAATCATAAAACACATTTTTATCCATAGACAATTTAACTTTAGATGTTGAAACTATTCACATCGTAGCAGAGTATTAAAAACCTGTAACGTGTCGAGATATTTCGATACACTACAGTATATATAATTTACCATAATAATTTAGTTTTATAAGAAGTTTTACACAATTTGAATACTGCGAAATATTTTCAGAACTACTGCAGAAGAAAATTGTTGTACCAAACCTTTCTTGAATACAGAATCTAGATACAGAACTCGTATATTGCATGGTAAGATTGCCATAATATAGAGTCTAACCTTGTCTCTATACTTGGTTAACGGTACTCTTTACTGGTCGGTATCAAATCATACCAGAATTTCATAAGCTGGTACCGAGTTACAACCAGCACAAAAATAAACGGTTTCTTCAAATTAGTATGGGAGTGCATATTTTGGTTCAGACATAAGACTCTAGCTTTAACTTTAAAGCTGCCAGCATTTAATGATTAATTTCAAAACGTTCGCTCCTATTCTCGAGTGAATTTTTGTCGTTGCTATAAGCCAAACGTCGCGACGTAAGTCACATAGTATTTTAATGCATCGACCTGAAACAAATTCGTAGCATTTCCCACATACGTTTATCTGACGTGGATTCAATCACCATTTCGTTTCGACGGTCGTTTCAGAAACGCGGCCAGAATAGCTCTTGTGGCGCGAAGACTTTTGATGGTAAACTGCTGCCACTCTTATGACGACAGTTTGCCTTTCTCAAGATAATAGCAAGCCTTGGAGTATGATAACGAATACCCTTTCCCCACAGTACTGCTATAAAACAATGGCGATTAAGACCTCGTTCTTTAGTTTTGCAGTGATTTCTAAAATATTTTTAACGCAAATTAATACATACATCAAAAATTCATTCTTACAGTTTTAAGAGTTATATATCATCGTTCGTATTTGAATTTATCTGTTGCAACACACCAAACGGATTTTTAGATTTTTGCCCCAGAAATATCACATATTTTGTTGTCAAAATAAGCCAAAATGATGAAAAATAATTTTTTACCAGTAAACGGTACATTATTTTAAAAAACGGTCTGGCAAAATTGTGTACCGTGTGACTGTACACAGTCTCAAATTTCTTCTAAGCATTTGGTTAAAAAATATTTGAGTTGTTTGCAATTGTTTGAAATAAATGAAAGACCATGGCCTTAAGAGTGCCTCATACCTGCGCGTTAGAGGCTCAGAAGTGGCGGAGCTATAAGGACAACCTAGAAGCGCGTATCAAATAGCGTAACCCCATGACGAGCCAAGCGCCGAACTATCGTGCAACATTTTCGCCGATCCATTTTTACCACGGGACTTCAAGCGCAGACCATACAGTTTCATTTGTGGAAGTCTGCAACAAAGTTCAGTGCGTTTCTAAGTCTCACATACATCCGGTTCGTACATTTTGAAGAACGGCAGTCTAAAAAAACATTTTTAGCTATTTTTGAAGGCTTAGAAAGAGTGTTTTTAATTAGCATCGTGTGATATCTTATCTGTGTCCCACGTGTGTATTATTTTCGTGAATTAGCACTTTGGGCGCATGTGGAATATTTCCGTTAAAAAAAACTTATTTCCCTGTGGAATGCAACATATGTTATGCGCCTTATAGGCGCCGCCCTTAAGAGGGCGTGGTATATAGTTCAACGCTAAAAGCATTAATCTATAACTGAAGTTTCCTTGAAGCCAATTTGCGAAAATTAAACAAAAGCAATCCTAGATAATAGTTTTAGCCAACGTTTTAAACAAAATTGTTTCCAGTGCTACGAACTTCTGTTGCACAATCTCTGACGCCGGAACCTCGTGCGTTTAACTGCGGCGCAAGAGATTATGCGTAACGAATGAGTATTTCTGGATAAATATTTACTTGTAAAGTTAGCATACATTATTATCTAGGACTGTCATTGAGTATTTTATCCATATTGGTTTCGAAAAAAAAAAAACGTAGAAATCAACTGATGTTTTCAGCGTTAATTTATCTACCACGAACTCTTAAGAGTGTGCATCATAGCAGGCCTCTCTTGGCCTGCGCCCGGATAAGCATCTGAGTTTGTATGCGTGTCACACACACGCGCGGAAGAAGGAGTAAAGGAAACGGAAAGAAACCCACCTTATCGGTTTATCCTTCTCTCTGAAAGTGAGACAACATTCTTTTTCGTCGCGTCCCAACCCGCGTCACGCGCACATGTCGCCAGCTACCATGTTTTATCGTTCCGCGAGTGTGAAGAGAGTTTTAGTTATGTGGGTAGGTAATGATTAGCAGCAGTTGGTCAGGCTGGGGAAGCTGGACGCGTATAGGTCATTCGGGAAAGTGAGCACAAAAAATTTAACCTTTGAAAAATATTATTAGCCGTTACTGTTTATAATTCAACATTAACAATAGCCCCCTTACTGCTTGTATGGTTGGCAGTGAAATTACGTAATATAGTTCCATGTATTTTCCTAAGTACAACAATACAGAAACGAAATCAACCGGAATCGACATAATTGCATTTTATATAATTAACAAACTTATATTTACTAAGCTGTATCGATTCATACTGACTGCACAGTTTCTCTTGCACGCGCAAACATCAAGTGATGTGTCCAGAGAGGTTAGGCATTTGCCGTCATTAGTCGTTATGCGCGGAAAGTTACGAACTGTCTGTAAACAGAACTTTAGCATGGCTTTTTTTAGTGCTCACTTTATCCCGAACCACCTATACTCTTGGCCGTGGTTCGCCAATTGTTCTGCTCTATTCTTCATAACGGCTTTTGTATTGATGATGAGAGCTGAGAGCTCGTGTTGCACTGCGTGTGTAGCCCAGGAAGACATGCGCTTGCGTAACCGAGTTGCAATTATCCACAATAATATATATATATATATGCTAGTTATGGTAATGTGAAAACTTGAATGTCTTGTTAAATATATTCTGTCAGTTTGTATAGTTCCATCTCATTAAAAAGAACATGGTAGTGTACGTTATTATTAAAATACGATATTATACTTTTATGTAGCTGAAATATAGAAATTTGTAGTATACCTACATAACTAAAAAAGGGTGTTGTGGTGCCTAGTTCATCTCGGATGGTCATTGCAACACATCTTCAAAATGCTTTTATAATTCAACACTTCAACCCATATATAAATTTAATATTTAGAGCAAAGCAGTATTTATCCAAGTAGCTCATTCACCCACGATCCATAAGCCCGACGATAACCTATACAAGATATGTGCACTCCGCTTTTTACGAATGAGATTAAAATATTTAGTTTATAGTATGAACATCTCAAATATTGTTAACTTAGATGGTAACGAATAAAACAGCATTTCTCCAAGATAAACACAGTGACGTCATTTCAGGTTTTCTTGGGTAGGGGTTAGATTTTTTTTCGGCAACAATACCCTTGTTGCATCTTTTTTTTTTATTAATTAAGCATGTATAAATTAGGAACGTTAATAATAAAACTGCAGTTTTATGTGCTTAAGTTAGCATTATTTAAATAAAAAAATACAAAAAAATATATTTTATACACTTAAAATTATAAATCCAGGGGGGGTGCATTTGTACCCCCCTGCCTCCCTCTAAATTACGCCCCTGGATAAACACAAAAGTATATTATTTATTTTACAAATGTCATTACAGTTATTCATTAACGCATTTACTAAGAGCTTGTGTTATGACATGTAGCTAAATGTATTAAATTTTTACTATATAATGGTATTTTACAAGAATTTATCACCTGTATCGCTGCCATAATTCACTGAGCTTCCTTGTATTTAAATATTATCAAAGTTATCGTTAAAATCTTTCCTATAAACTCCGACCATACAACCACAAAGATATCACAGATTACAGCCATTTTAGAAACTTAACTAACAAATCTGTAGGTTATTAATGGTCCTAGATATTGTAATCTTAAAGTTGTAAGTGGCGCTACACGCTTTCTCTCGACCTAATAAGTCACTTTTAACTAGATGTAACTGAAGAAAGTAATACAGGTCGTAAGTTATATTAATTTAACACAGAAACACAGTTCCCCATTAATTGGAATATATGCTTGAAAACTAAAATATTGTTTACACTGTGACATATTTACCAATAAGAATCGATCATGTCATAACCAATAGCTACTTCCAAAATCATGTAGAGCACATAAACGTATATACATTTCTGAGTTATATGACTTTGACAATAAAACATTCTTCTTTATAAGTCAACTAGCAGTCCCCCGCGGCTTTGCTCGCGAGTATTATTCATAACTGATAATATGTACTTTAATTTAAAACCTCTTTGTATACAAGATTGGTACTTCAGTCATCAAATGTTAGAATGTCCAAGCGGCTAGTTGAAATAATTGAACAGCTGAGTGGAAAAAGGATAACATTCCAGAAAATGGCAAAAGTAACCTGAGATAGCCATTTTGTAGTATTTCATATACTTTCTCTGTTGAGTGTAAGAAGGGTAATATTCTATTGGTCGTTCATTGTTGAAAATGATGCTGAAGTTTTCATTGAGTTGAAGAAGGATAACATTCCAGGAATGTTATCCTTCTTCCACCCAAAAGTGTGCTGGAATTTGGAATATACTTCTATGCAACTTCGGTGCATGTTTAATTATAAACGTGCAAAATATGCCACTCTGCTTTCAAAATACAGGTTGTGTTTGATTGTGT
>PNEQ01057684.1:0-12367 GCA_003012365.1 Medauroidea extradentata
AGAGGATGGGGGCTTCAAATACCTTCGACAGATCAGTGTAATGCACAGCGGGGTTGCCTACGCTGAGTTTTCATTGCGCTCCCCTACGAAGACGGTACATTTCCGCCTACGGGTTTATAGTTAAAAAGTGCTTGTTTTGGCTCGTACTACCTGCCCTCAAGCGTTGTATCATGAATTAATATACACCCTGTATAACTTAAACAGTAATTTTTTTAAACAAAGCACATATAAACATTCGCTGTATATTTCAACTCACTCAGCAAAGTTATGACACTTTCCATGGAACAATACTAAATTAATATTTTATATTCTGAGTAGAGTTAATTCCAAAACAACTATTTTCAGCAACTTCTGTGACTCAAACGAAGTTACAAGTTACAACATTTCTGTGTGCCCTCCGGCATTCATGTTAGTAACTAGGCCAAGTGGAGAATAGGATGCGTCTGAGGGCAAGCCCTGTACACCTTAGGTCGAGTTTAATTATTATAAAATGATGCATGCATTGCAGCTGAGCAGGGTTGTCTGGTGCCATGGCAGCTATTGTCGCCATGGACACACCCCGTAAGAAAGGAGGGTCTAGAATGTAGTGAACAGCAAACCAGCACAATGCGAGGAGGGTGCTGGGAAACATGTGCGAAAGTCGCGAAGGTCAAAACCATTATATATATATATATATATATATATATATATATATATATATATATATATATATATATATATATGTTCCATCGAACATACACGGCGTAAACACGTCCGTACGCAACCGATAATACCACACATTTTAGAACTATGGCAAGGTCGCCATCTTGCCTGATAACCCTTCGAGCCCACAAGCAAAAAAACAAAGGTAAGTTTCGGGTTAGAGTCACACAAGAGACAGTCAATAAAGTTCAGTTCACAAATAACTACAACCTAAGTACAAAGTTGACAGGTCCCAACATCCCGCCCACCAGAAATATCTTATTTCTAACTCAGTTTTGGGGCAAAGGGGACAACTTGGCAACTGGTCTACTTACCAGTCCTTGACTTGTACGTATCTGAGCCACGCGAACTACACCATCTTCACCTGGGAAGGTACAAACAACTCTGCCCACTTCCCAACGAAGGGGATGTAGGTTGGGATCCCGGATTAACACCATGGTATCTGGCTCGATGTTTGCTGTGTTTGTATGCCATTTAGCACGCACTTGCAGCTGGTGCAAATAGTCAGTATGCCATCTGCGCCAAAAACACTGATGAGCTTGTTGTAAGACCTGCCATCTAGATAAACGATTGAGAAGCACTGCTGTCATGTCTTCTTCGGGTAGAATGTGTGCTGGTCAAAAGGTTAGAAAGTGACTGGGTGTTAAGGCAGCAAGATCGCTTGGATCTGTGGACAATGGGGTCAGTGGCCGTGAGTTCAGGACTGCTTCAATCTGTGTGAGCACAGTATAAAACTTTTCGTATGTAAATATCTGGCTGCCTATGACCTTGGCTAAGTGGGTCTTGACTGACTTAACCCCAGCCCCCCCAAAGCCCACCAAAATGGGGTGCACCAGGGGGGTTGAAGTGCCAAGTTATTCCCTGGTCACACAATGCACTGGAAATTGGCGACCTGTTCGAAGAGTTTTGACAAAAGATTTCAAGTCTCTCAGCTGATGATTGGCACCCACAAAGTTGGTCCTGCAATCGCTAAATAAATCAGTGCAGAAGCCACGGTGGGCCACAAACCTACGAAAGGCAGCAAGAAACGCCTCGGTGGACAAATCAGAAACCAGTTCAAGATGTAAGGCCTTTGTCATAAAACACACAAATAAACACAGGTATGCACCAGCTGTTCGTGGCCTTTTAACTCGAGCCATGGTGATGGTAAAGGGCCCAGCATAATCTACGCTGGTCTTGAGGAAGGGTTTTGCCTGTGTGACACATGCTGAAGGAAGGTTCCCCATCCTGGGAACTACTGGGCTAGGTCAGCAACGGAAGCAGATGACACGCCGGTGTAACTGTTGTCGAACTACATCCTTGCCATTGATGATCCAAAATTCTAGTTGAAGAACAGACAGCAAATGTTGAGGACCAGGATGTAGCAAGTCCTTATGCTCAATCATTAACTCTGTCAAACGGCATTTTATTGGTAATAAGATTTTGAGGCATGAAGTCTGCCGCCCACCCTGAGAACACCCTCTGTGTCGGTAAAGGGGTTCAACCTCTGGAGAAGAGATGGGCATTCACCCTTGGCTACAGCTGCAAGCTCTCCTGCAAACTTCACTTCCTGAGTCTGTCTGACCAGCACAATAAGTGCAGCTTGAAGCTCACTCACTTCAAGTGTACCACTACAATGAGTCTTCTCTGGATGAATAGCATTGATGAAACACAAGCATTATGATGTGATGAGTTTAATTTTGGTGAGGGAAGAGAATCTATCAAGCAGTGCGAGATCACCATCAATAACTGCTGCCACAAAGGACACCAACAGCTGACTGCGTTGTTCCACTAGTAGATCAGCTTCTACAGCATGACGTTTGCACAAAGTAGGCCACGCTGTCTCCTCTTCTTGCAACCACCGTGGTCCTGTCCACCACAACAAATGATTGACTAGTTCAGATAGCATCAGCCCTCTCGAGGCACAATTGGCTGGATTCTCCTCTGAAGGTACATAACGCCACCAGTCAGGTGAAGTTTTTGTTTGTATTTCACCCACACGGTTGGCCACAAATGTCTTCCACCTATGGGAAGAAGAACAAATCCAAGCAAGGGTGACTGTAGAATCTGACCAAGCCACCATCTTCTTTACGTTTAGTGAAGGAGCCAAAGTATCCAGTATGTAACACATAGTTCTTGACAGTAAAACTGCAGCACACAGCTCCAGATGAGGCAATGTCACCCTTTTTGTCGGTGCCACCTTGGATCGACCCATCAACAAATATATTCGAACAGGTCCTTGCTGGGGTATCTTACGCATATATACGACTGCTGCATATCCTAACTCAGAGCTGTCCGAGAAGCCATGAAGCTCTATCTTCGAGTCCGGGTTTTTACCAGGGGGCCTCCGAGGAATAGTAATGTGCTCCAACTGGAACAATTCCTCCTTGAATTGAAACCATCGTCGCTTTAGCCTGTCGGGCAAATTTGAATCCCAGTCGACACCTTCTAACCACATCTCTTGAATCATGGCCTTTGCCAGTAACAGAAGTGGTGACAACCAACCCAAAGGGTAAAATATTTTTGCCAACTCTGACAGAATGCGCCTTTTAGAGTACTGGCTGCTTGTGGGGAGTACCTGGTATGAGAAAGTGTCCAATTTTGGTATCCAATGAAGCCCTAATACCTTCAAACCAGCATGCTCATTGTCATCAAAGAAATGGGCCAGCGGGTGCTGGAGCTGAGAGGTGGGTAAACTCGCTAAGAAATCTTGACTATTGCTAGAAATTTTATGAAGGTTAAATCCTCCCGACTTCAGTGTGTCAACAAGTTCTTGCTGAAGTTTTAAAGCTTCCTGCAATGGCGCTGCTCCTGTCACTATGTCGTCCACGTATGTATCGGAAACAAGAACTTGAGAAGCACGTGTAAACTTAGCCTTCTCATCCTCTGCAAGCTGGTGAAGCATTCGAATCGCAAAAAAAGGAGGTAGCAGAAACTCCGTAAGTTACTGTCTTCAAGCGGTACTCCTCAATGGGTCCTTCATCATCAAATCGCCAGAGAATCCTGTGGTAATCCTGTTGTTTCGGGTCGAGACGAACTTGTCTGTATATCTGCTGCACATCAGCTGTGAATGCAACCTCATGAAATCTGAGGCGAAGAATGAGATCCCTGAGGTCACCTTGTTGCTTCTTCCCTGGTAATAAGGTATCATTCAGAGACAAGCCTGATGAGGTTCTCGACGATGCATCAAAAACAACTGGTAGTTTTGTTGCTGTGCTATCAGGTTTCAACACACTATGGTGTGGTATGTAGTAAGTTGAAGGTGTAGTTACCTCTGAGTCAGGTATCTTTTCCATGTGGCCTTCCATAACATAATCCCTCATGAACTCTGTATAGGATAACTTGAGCTCTGGTTGAAGGGAAAATTACTTTTCCAAGCATTTAAATCTGTTGAGAGCCTGGACTCGAGACTTTTCTAGGTGTGGACGCGCTTCTCTGAAGGGCAATGTTACAGTGTAGTGCCCATCCACTCCACGTGTATGGGTTCTTTGAAATATCTCCTCACATTGGATTTCTTCTGGTGTGTCGCAAACTGCAGTAGGAACTTCTTCCAGTTCCCAGAATTTCTTGAGGACATCCTCTAACGGCACGACTGAGGCATGGAAGTTAGTTGATACGAGGGATACGGGTGGTACAAGAGTGGAATCTATTTCCCCCATAACCAACCATCCAAAAATAGAATCCAGGGCAACAGAGCAACCTGGACTTCCTACCACTCGCCCACCAGTCAGTGGGTAGGGAAATATTTCGGCCCCTAACAGTAGATCGATCGGGCGAGGTGTTGCGAAGTGTTGATCTGTCATTCTCAAATTCAACAAATGTTTCCAGTTTTCAGAACCCAAATTGGTGTTAGGCAACATGTCGCTTATCTTGCTCAGAACCAGTGTGTCAATGGTAAACGAATGAGAGTCGTCATTGACAGGCTGAATTTTACATGTGGCGATTCCCTTTGCTGCTGTGACAGCCTCACCTGAGAGACCATGCACAGATTGTGAACACTTATGTTGCGATACTCCAAGCCATTGTAGGCAACTGCTGGTGATAAAGCTCGCCTGGCTACCTGAATCCAGTAGTGCTCTGCATGTTTGGATGCCACCACTTGCATCCTTCACCCCCACGTTTGCGGTAGCTAGCAAGACAAATGAAGTCTCTCCAGTGCTGGTTAACATTGTAGTTGGAAGAGACTGCTGGCCACTGCTAACCTTGTTGTCCTTCTCCTGATTGCTGTTCCAATTTATCCAGCTACCGGAATCCAGACTAACTTGTGCTTGGTACTCGACATGAAGCGAAGTGTGATGATGTGCATCACAAATTCTACAGCTGGTCCTCGAACGACAGGAGGTGACAGTATGAGACTGTCGCAGACAGTTAAGACACAAGTTGTACTCTCTGGCAATACTGTACCGCTCCTTAGATGTTTTGTTACTGAAGTATGGGCACCTTGACAGTATATGAGGGTCCTGAAACAACACACATTGTTCACTAATCTCACCGGCATGACCCAAGAATGAATGTGTTGGCTGCACTGGTGATTGTCTCCAACTCGTCTGTCATGTCTGCCTCCAAGGGGTTAGGCTTGGTTTTTGAACTATTTTTGGTTTTTGTCCCGATCCCAGTGACTCAAACATGCGTTGCCGTCCTTCTAAAAAGGAAATAAACTGGTCCAGAGTTGGTAGACTTGCTGGATCTGTGATCGTCATCTCCCAGTCCTTGCGTAGATTTGATACCAACTTCCTTTCTAATAAATATATCAACACTGGATCCCACATGTTGTCAGCCACACCTAACACCTTAAGGGCAGAAACGTTCTCCTGAATCGCTGCTAATAACTGAACGAAGGTGGTGGAAGTTCCTGTACCAGATGGTACATTGATCAGGGCATCAATATGGTGGTTCATTATCAGCCTTTTGTTATTGTAGCACCTTTGGAGAATCTTCAATGCCACCTCATAATTGTCTTCAGTAAGTTAGAGCGATTGAACTAGAGACAAGGGTTAACCTTGCAGTGATAACTTCAAATACGACAGTCGTTCCACGTTCGTTATCTGGATGTGTTTTGCCTTCAGTGCCTCAAAAAGATTAGATAAATTTTGCCATGATTTTATATCTCCCCCAAAGGTTGGTAATTTGATGGTAGGTAATGCCACCTTTGTAGTATTGGAGGTAGAGGAGGAGTGTGCTTCACCGGAGACAGGTAGTTTGGCCACAGTGTCTGTAAGAGCAATGACCTTGTTTTATAGCTCGTCGAATTCATCTAATCGCCTGTTATGATCGTCTATGGTAAACTCGGTAATGTTAGATGCCTTGGTAGCGATGAGTAAATGATCATTGTCAAAACCAGACCTGAGCTGGGCAGTAGATAGATTTAGTACCTTCTGGGACATGGAGCCGGTGGGTGGATGTCAGCCGAGTGTGCATTAGTCCGCCATGTTGTGACATCACGGCCCCGGCCACCATGATGGATGACCTTGACCTTTAACTGTGACCTTGACCTTTAACCGTGACCTTGACCTTTAACCTTGACCTTGAGTGTCAAATTAACAAAATTTTTCAAAATTTCGAAAATTTAAAAAAATTTTAAAAAATTCAAAAATTAAAAACTTTAAAAAAAATTTCAAAAATTCCGAAAAAAATATTACCTCCATCTTGTTTCGGAACGCCATCTGGTTTCCGGTCACCATCTTGGTGTTTCTTCCGAAAAATTTTCGATTTCACATTCCATTATAACCCCACATGTATTTAATAAATAAACTTTTAATAAAATTATTTTTAATAAAAAACTTTTTAATAAAAAACATTTTAATAAAAAAACTATTTAATAAAAAAACGTTTTATATAAAAATTATTTAATATAATCAACTACCAACACGTCTTACGTAGACGAGCTCCATCGACACACTGACACCCCACCCTCCACTGTTAACATGTATATATTAACTTGTCCCCCTCCCTGCCCCTATCCCGTCCTTTATTTTAATTGGCTGTTAGTCATGTGATGAATTTCCTCCCCCCTCCTACTTTCCCCTCTCTCTGTCATTTATGTTATTACCCGCCCAAGCTACTACCCCCCACCACCCCACCCACTTCCAAACTTTCCAAGAAATTATTTTATTTCCCCTTCTACTTTATGTGCCATTTCCCTCACCTCCATTTCCACCAGCCAATAAGAAGCTAGCCCTCTTTTCCCACACAACAATATTTCTCTTACTGTACCAAGTATCGAGAAAGTCAAGAACCAGGGAAAATCAAAAATTTATTGGGCTCATCAGAACCTACAGACCAAAAGAAACATGTACCATCTTCCACCAGTGAACTCTACAAGCAACTACATGTCACCACCGAGCCCTTCAAGTTCGAAACTCTCCGACGACTTCAGTAACGAAGACATCGAAATGGGTGAGTCTACCGTTGCTACATACACATTATTCTGATCAGAAGACACATTCCAGTACACGAACGTAATGGTGGGCTACAGAAGAGTATGTTTTATAGATGTTAAAGGAGTTTTACAAATTCAGTTCTGTGATGGCGATATTCACAGGTATTGTGTTTCGATTCATACGAAGGATACTATGCACAAGACAAACTATCATGCATCAACGATAAATGTTACGTTTTAAATATGCGTCCAGACTCAGAACTTCTGTGCACACTGAACGACTTGTTGCTACAGCAAAATGGTGAAAAAGTGACTGAAATTCGTGGTCATAACTCATTCACATACTCACTTCGTCGAACAGGAAGCAAAACAGTGTGCGAATGGAGAGATAAATGTAACGGACATACAGTGCAAAGACGTGGATTTCCTGAATGGTCTTCACAGTGCTCTCATTTTTCGTGTGATGTATACCTTTCTTCAAGACCGCTGCCACAACAAGTACATTCACTTACCTCCAGTCAGACAGACTCATTTAACTCTGAAAGAATACGACTTTGTCGATGTAGTGTTACACAGAGTTACGTACACCCCAGAAGCATTCGTAAAAAAAGTTGTTGAAAGATGTGAACATGACATACATTTCCATATGGAGAGAAGATACAACGATGGACCAGTCGTTTCGCTAACAGTACGAGACTGTGACACCGACGAGTGTGCTGTAGGTCTTTGTAGGCCTAGAATGAAATTCCCCATATCGATGCAAGATATGAAGAAGGAAGCTTCTGAACTAATCATCAAAACAAAATATGACTATAAAAAATGTGAGTTTGAACACGAAATTACTGGAGGGAAGCTCCAAACCCCATTACTTTGCCACGAGAGATGTACGGGCGTTTGGCATACATTTACATCATTAGCAGAGACTGATACTTGGACTGAAGTGAGTGCAAGTGTGTGTGCAAACGAACTTTGTGTTGTTTATCGAAAATGTCTTATGTGCATCCATTCACCAGCTTCATTTATTAAAAAGCAAATTGCTATACATTCTTAATACAGTACAATTGTACAGTACCTTTTCGAATGCGTATTTATACAATTTCTTATAACACCCATCGGACACTTTAAAAAATATCGCCAATTACTTTTGTAATCATATCATACAGTGTCAAATACCATAAAAAACCGTCAACATAGTGTGTTCATTGCCAGTATTAACTTCTCTTCAGATGAAATGTATGCTTGCTGTTCAGCCGGACAAAAAATATTATCTGCTATGGTAGCATATGGAAGGTATAAATCTTTAACAATGCTAGACAGGGAGAACGAGCTACCGTACTTGCCAATAGAATTTCTTCTCGTCTACGCACCACACGAGGTTCCATCAGTGTACAAGTTCATACCAGATGATCTAAATGAAGACGAAGACATTATCGACTGTTTTCCATGCAAGGAGTGTTTCCGGAGGTCATACTTCGCTTCCAGACACGCCACATCGCAGGAGTTGGTGCAAGGCGCTACGACGCTTGTCAACGACCAGCACTTCATCCACTACAGTACGCAACATGACTAGTGACAGCAGTACTCAAAAGACGCCTACCTGCGAGACTGAGTAGTGACGCTTTTCACAAGTAAATTGCATGCAGTAACATGTACTGTAACATCCAAGGCTTTCGTTAGCAAGACACTTTCACCATCAAGCAGCTGTCAATATCGGACAGCGACGTTGACCTGATGTCAAAAGTTTTCACCTTCGAACCACCATGCTCCCGGGATCATCTGAAACGCACCACGCAAAAGTTGTACAGACTGCAAATGTACCAGAAACATGGACTCAAGTGGGATTCTGGCAACATTCCATACACCCAAATACCCAATGTCTTTGGTTACATCGTAAATGAAGAATGTCCAGTGTTTGTCATCGGAAACAGACAAAAGCTTGTGTTACGTAGTGTGTGCTCGAGCAGCATTAAAATTATCGATGCACATAAGTCGTTTAAGTGCCCTACATTCCGGAAACTTGTTGAAATATGTACTGATAAACTTCACATCTGCGAGAAAATTAAATTTTGCGCACAGTGTAACTCGGAAGCCCTGAGACTCTGGTTTTATGATAACCCATGATACGTGTAAAAATTCATGTTGAACGAGAGAGACTCTGTAGCTTTCAATTTACTTAAATCATCATCATCATCCCAACCAGTCATGAAATGAGTTCAGAGAGGTAGTTGGCGGGGACACGCATTTATTGAAATTAAAATGTATGTATGTATGTACAGAAAAAGAAATTTAAAAACCAATACAAATTTAATCAGAAGAAATGTTTTATTACCAAAGGGTTACCTGTAAATAAAACTTATTTAAAGTCTGTTGTGTGTGGTGTAGTGTAAATAAGAAAAAAAAAAGTAATAATTTTCATTATTATTTTCCTAACATTAAACAATATTTGTAACCTTTCTATACATTTGTATACGTGGTAAACACCATACTTATAATGCTGATAATTGTTGGTGTCTTCACATGTGTAAAAGACCGAATACTTAATAAAACCACAAATAAATGTTTTAAATAACTATTTGTATATTATGTTTAACTAGTCCAAGCTTTGAAAAATAAATGTATTGTGTGATTGAATCGTCTTTTCTGTTTAGTCAAAGTCCTAGTATATGTTTCCAATTTAATTCGTCAAGGTTTACAGTTGCGAAAAATAATAATAATATTTTTAAAACATACTAACACATATATTTAATTATTTTCAATAACATCACATTTTTTTAAAATAAATCAAATCGAGCAAATTAAAATACATTTACTTTAATCGCGTGGTGACTGCTGGTAGAGTGTGTGCTAGAGAGACAGAGAGAGAGAGAGCGACAGAGACTGAGGTGTCAGGTAGGCTTAGGAAGGGTGGGAGGCCGGCGCGGCGTGCACGTGTCATCACACTCACAGAGCTACTTGCCAGCCAGTTAAATATCTGTAGAGGAGAATATTAAAACTTATAACTTTGTGACTTTACAAGTCTATAATTTACAAACTGTTGCTTGGCTTTGAAAAACACATGCAATTTAGAATTTATTTTTAAATTCTGAACAAGTAGCGTGCATTTTTTCCTGATGCACCCACGGAGGTTCGAACCAATATCCTTCCATCCGTAATTGTCATGTCTGTTCGTACCTCGGAGAAAAGGTTCATGCAGAGTATTGTTTCCAAAAATTATCTATGTCAAGTTTATTCTGATAAGTGTTCGCCTGTAGCAGTCGGTTTGTAGGAGTCGGTTTGTAGGAGTCGGTTTGACATGTGTGGTACCCTTATTATACATATCAACCGCACTTATACACAGTTAGTAACAACACGCTGAACCTAATCTTCAGTATTGTTTCAAAAAAAAAAACGAAATGACTAAGAAATTAATAAATAAGATAATTATAATCCTTCAAATGCAATCAACATTTGATAATTTTATTTTAACATCACATTTACATAAAGAAATAATGACTATAATACTATTGATTATTCTTAATTCCCCTACAAAATAGTCCGTGTTCAAAGTTAAATAGGTCGGCAGTCACTTCTTACAACCCAAGGTTCATAGAACTCCACGAACTCCCTTAATATTATAGTAGAAATCCTCCAGTCAATAATTAACTTCTTTTTCACTGTGTCTGATCTTGGTTTGTTGCACCATTGAATGTTAAATGGGGGGTGTATCAGTTCACAAAAAGTTTTATTTGTTGGAGCGATAAATTAAATAAAAAAAAGATATCTCAACTTACAGTTTTTTTCCGGGACGTGGCCACGTCACTTACTCCCAAGTATCTTTCCGCTACCGCAAAAATCCTTTTTTGGTAGGTCGCACTGGGTAGGTTTCATCACGCCGAAGTACAGGTCGGCGGGCACCGAAACCGACGATTAGCAGTCCACTCGGTGTCATCGCAAGCTCGCCTCACTAGGGCAATAAGCATTGATCCAGAGTAATTCTACAGCAGACTGGCGCAATGTCTCTTGCGACCGCCCAAAGAGCCTAGCTCGACCATCGAGCACTCACACAACCCCTCGTCGTGCATATCAGTCCGCAACTCGTAAGAGAATGAATTCCCCTCCCCACACTAAGCAGCTTGGTAACCGATCCCCACCACCTTGCCTACAACCAAGCGCGTAAACAACTCCCAGGCATGAGTCGCGTCATCAGTTTGCCACTATACGGGGTATGTGCCGATTCAGAAAATTTAACAAAAAAAAAATTGTAGACAATGTAAATAAGTAAATAACTGAACCAAACTGACACAATGACAAGATTTAAGTACTCGGCGCCGAGTATCAAACAACTTTGAACTAAATAGCAATAAATAAAGAAAATACAGCTGAAACAAGAAAATTACAAAAAAATTGAAAAATCGGTCAAAAAGGTATTAAATACAATACATGTGACGAAATAATCGTCACAGCCACCCTCACAAAAGAAAATGAAGAAGTCTGGTATGATGGTCCCAGAAAATTTAGTGTTCCCAAGGGTTTAGAAATGCACAATTGTTGAAACACCCACAATAACAATTAACGAATAAGAAAGAGCAGATTAAGAGCAAGAAGAAAACTACTATCAGAAATCACAAAATAGCACCAAGATAAGAAACTCATATACAAGAAAAAGTTAAGTTAGCAAACAATCACAATTGAAATACCCTTTGATACACTAAACATTCCGAAATCATTTACATCACTATACATTCTGATGGTTAAACTTTAAATGAGAGATGTGGGCCTTTTTTATTACAAATTTAGTTTCAGGGTCAACTAACAAAACAGTAACAGGCCCTAAAAATTTCTCAACTTTAAATGGTCCATTATACACAGGTGCCAACTTACTAGAGAAATACTCCGATTTTTTACTTTGGCTAAAGTGCCGACACAAAACCATGTCACCAGTTTTAAAGTTACACATTTTACGATTCTCATTGTATTTAATGCTCAACTTCTGCTTCGCTTTCGCCAGAGATTCATACGCCTTCTCCCATAAGGCCTCTAAAGAACGCGGACTAGAGATCTCCAAACAATCTCTAGGCAGCCCCCAAATATTCATTAAAGGGTGAGCTAATTCACGTACCAATTGCAACAAAGCGGGTGCAGATCCAGTAGCAGAATGCACGGTGGAATTCATCGCAACATTTAAAAATGGCAAAGAATCATCCCATCCTCTCTGATCATGTTGATGAAATATGGTCAGAGCGGCCTTAACATTTTTATTAATTCTTTCTACTAGGTTAGGGCATGGATAATGGGGACTAGTGGTGATATGTTTTATACCCCAAGCAA
>PNEQ01057685.1:0-12367 GCA_003012365.1 Medauroidea extradentata
CATTGTACAATTTCACCTTGTTGATGTCGTCGTTTATTGTATTATTATTAATAGTATTATTATAAACAAGGAAACTGTATTTTGCAATGTTCTCGACAGTTACTGAAACAGGTACTAGCGAAACAGTTTCGCTATTTAATACGTTAATATTTAAATTATTTAGCTATTACTTCGAAATAACATTTAAGTTTTAACACTACTCACAAAACACTCGTAATACGCGAAAGTAAATACTTGTAAGCCTAACCTCAAATATTAAACTTAGCACCAAGGTGTTTTTATTTGTTATTTCTATGTGGCCGTCGGTCGTACATGTAATATCCAGAAAATAAATATTCACAGATTCAACAGACCAATCAGCAGCCACGACACAACCACACAGTCTATGCAACCTAACTTCATTTCTAGCTAACCTTTGGGTAGTTACACAGAGGTATAAATCAAGTGGTAAGACGAGACTTTCGATAAAGTGCCAGGTAAGTTCAACTTATCGGTAGTTACCTGCAGGTTAACTCAGAGAATGGTAAGACCGGCCCATAATCACACATCAAACATATAATTCCTTATTAAGTTACTAAATACAACTCAACTGAGCTCAACACTTACCTACGAGTTCATATTCCTCAAAATTAAATATCTTGTCTTCTTCTGACGATCAATATGTCCTACGAACTTGTAAACAAACACGAGCATTTATATTTCCACTGCTTACGTTCGTAAAAACATCTCGCAGACATAATTTTTTAGCTTCAAATAAACACGAAAGATTATCATTTTAAAATTGTGAATTTATACAGCAAAATAATATAACCACTATATTTTATGGACAAAAATAAGTAATACTTCCATATACCGCAATGTTATTGTGTCCCCACATGCGACTTTAGCGCACTTAGCGGCAGAAATTTTCCCTGTGCCAAACTCTCCCATAAGAAAACACATTTTCTTTCTAACCTTAAGCCAGTGTGCCATGATGGAATGACCTGTACAAGCTCTTGTGCAAGCTCTTGTTTCCTAGCCTCCATGGAAGCAGCTGTGGAAGGTTCTATGGAATAAACTGTGTCACGATACCAGTACATGATTGTTCATACATCCATGATTCAATACATTGTTTATATATTTGTATGCTATGTTTACATTATTGCTGTGACATTTTAAAGAATATTTTTAACTTTTAGCACGAGAGAGCTTTATGCAGCTATAAATTAAATTTACGTGATAATTACATGAATCGTAACTTAGAACGACATAATTCTGTGGTAATGGAGTAGTGTAAGTGAGAAGTGACAAATGTTTTTACCTGCTTCACTTCAATTTATACTTGCGTGTCTCATCAAATAAACGTGATAGAGACGGGAATCAAAATTTTCGATAAGTTTCTTTGTGTTTAAAAGCAAATATCTTTTGAAAAGAAGACACTGAACGTAAAATTTCCTGTGTGCCGGAAAATTGAAGAAGCCTACTTACGAAAGTTTGCACCAGCAGTTTTGTATCAGGTAAGTCATAGACTTTTTTTTTCTTTTAGATAGGTCTTCTGCAAAGGTAAATATCCAGAGTAGCTATTCATAGTGTACCGTCCAAACTATTGATTTTAGACTTATAGTTTATTGATGAAAAATGTTTCTAGTGACGTTCTAAGTAGTCCTACGTAAAAAAATTAGGTTAGTTTACATACAGTTTAAGTAAATATTGGTTAAAGTGAGATTAGATTAAGTTAGGTAACCTAATCTTACATTAGGTTAGGTAAAGTTAGGTTACCTAACATAATCTAACTTAAACTAAGCTAACAAAAAATGTTTTTACGTAGGTGTACTTATAATGTCACTAGAAACATTTTTTATCAGTAAACTATATGTCTAAAATCAGTTGTTTAGCTGGTACTTGATGAGTAGCTAAACTTGATATTTACCGCTGAATCTTTCATAAATTAAAATAAAGCAAATTCCATATTCTTTATTTATTTATTTTTGAATACACTAAAAAAAACATTTATAGCTCAACAGAGCAACAGGTATAGAGCATGTCGATATACAATACACACAAGACATTACAAATAACATAATTCCCAACACAATCACTTATTCAAATACAATTTCAAAGACAATTTTAGTCATTAACATATATTAAATTAACTTAATAACAATAATATTATAACCATTCTTCTTTTAAAAATTCATCAAGTGAGTAAAATGAATGTTCTTTCAGAAATAATTTTAAATGTAATTTAAAAAGTTTAGGATTTTCAAGGCTTATATCCTTTAGTTTCGAAGGTAGCTTATTAAATAATGATATACACGTATAATAGGCTCCCTTCTGAAAAAGTTTAAGAGAATTCACTGGGACATGCATATTACATGCACTTCTTGTTTCATAAGAATGAATTGAACTATTGTCTAGGAATAAGTTTCGATTTCTGATGACAAATAATAACGATGAATACATAAATTGAGATGTTAATGTAAGAATACCAAGTCGTTTAAATTGTTGACGGCAAGAATCTCGCGGGTTAAGCCCACTAATTCGTATGGCCTTCTTCTGAAGAACAATTGTTTTGTTACTGTTTGAGGCCAAAGCCCAAAACATAATACCATAAGACATAATTGAATGACAATAAGAAAAGTATATTAGTTTTAAGTATATCAGGTGATACAACAGAGGCTAAGTGTCGAATTGTAAAACAAGCAGTGCTAAGTTATTTTGACAATTTTGTAATATGTACTTTCCAATTAAGACAATCATCTAAATAAACGCCCAAAAATTTAGTTAAAATCTTTTGGGCATTACTACCTATAACAAAAGAATACCTAGGTTTATTTATTGTATATAATTTTAAAAAAACTAGTTTTATATAGATTTAAAGAAAGATTGTTAGCCAAAAACCAGTTAATTAATTCTAAGAAAACCTCATTACACTTTACTGATAGTTCATTTACATTTTTACTTGCCAAAATAAGACTTGTATCATCTGCGAAAAGAAAAGCCTTAGTATTAAAAGACAAATTAAAAGATAAATTAAAAGATAAATCATTGATAAAAACCAAAAAAAGAAGGGGTCCCAGGACAGAACCCTGAGGAACACCTTTTTTTATTAACATTACATCAGAATGACCAGCAGAGCCATGACTGTCAGTATAACTTACTTCTTGATATCTATTTGATAAATAAGATGATAACAATTCATATATAGTTCCATTAATACCATAAAATTTCAGTTTACTCAACAAAATTTCATGATCTACACAATCAAAGCTTTGGATAGATCACAAAATATCCCAATTACATAATTTTTATTGTCTAATAGTTTCAAAATATGTGATGTTAAGTCAAAAATAGCATGATTCGTAGATAATCCTGATCTAAAACCATACTAAGCACAACTTAAAATCTTGAATTTTTCAAGATGATCATTAAGCCATTTGTATAATATCCTTTCATAGATTTTAGAAAAAGTTGACAACAGAGCAATAGGTCTATAATTATCTACAAGCTCCTTATCTCCTTTTTAAAATAATGGTTTAATCAATGCAAACTTAAGACAGTCTGGAAAAATGCCAGAGTTAAGTGAAAGATTAAAAATATGACTAAGAGGCACACTAATTATGTGAATACACTTTTTCAACGGTTTGCTACTGATTTCATCATATCCATGAGAAGATTTAGAGGAAGGAGAATCTACAATCCTACAGATTTCAGCTGGAGTAGTTTCATTTACTATAATATTAGGATAACAGTTAGGATGAGATTTCATAAGATAACTTATAGGATCACCAATTTCAATTTCATTAGTTATGGAATCAGCTACAGAAACAAAATGCTTATTTAAAATGTTAGCTACTTCGAGTGGATCATTAATCATTGAACCATTTACTTTGATAGAGATACTGGGAGTTATTTTTGTTTTATTGGTGTGACGGTTAATAATATCCCACGTCTTTTTAATTTTGTTTACCGAGGAAGTAATTAATTTATCATGGTACATTTGTTTAGCTTTACTAATGACGTTTAATATTTTAGTGTACTTTTTATAGTGAGACTTTACTACATTATCATTACTATTCTTACAATCAAATATAGCTTTTTTTGACAAGAAATTTTAATACCACTGGTTATCTATCTTTTATCATTATTTAAGTTTTTACCCATAGAAATCTTAGGAAAACAAGATTCAAAAATTCTGCTAATAGTACTATGAAATAAGCTAAATATTAAATTAGTGTCAAAACACTGATACAATTCAAACCATGAGGTTCAACTTAATTCTAGATTAAATTTATTGATAGATATATCATTTTTGATTCTTTTCTTTTCAAAAAATTATCTTGAAGTAACTGAAGATTTACACAAAAATAAAACCTGTGCATCATGATCTGAAAGGGCGTTATAAAATGGTAAAATTATGTAATTACAAGAATTTAACTTATTGACAATTGTATTGTCAAGAGCTGTTGAGCAATTGTTTACAATCCTGGTTGGAAAATTTACAGTTTTCATTAAATTAAAAGTATTAAATAAATTTTCTAGTTTTTGTAAGTTTAAGTTATCACATAGAAAATCAATATTAAAATCTCCACATGTAACAATTTCATTATTTGTTTTAAAAAACTTAGCAAGCACAATTTCAAGGCTATTTAAGAAAAGTTTAAAATTTGCAGAAGGGGACCTATAAACTGTAAGAATAATTATATTCTTGCCAGGTAATGAAACAGATCCAACAACACATTCAAAATCCTTTTCTAAGCACAACTTAGTTACATCCAGTTATTTCCAAACAATATTATCTTTAATGTAAATGCATACACCACCTCCAAGGAATTTACTTCTACAGAATTTTGACAATAAAACATAACCAGGAATAAAAATTTGAGAAATTTGATCATTTCTCAAATGGTGCTCAGTTATACATAAAATATGAATACAAATATTATAGTTTTTTTTTTTCAAGATTTTGAATGGATAAAATAAATTCATTAAGTTTATTATGGATACTATGTATATTCTGGTGTAAAATAGTGAGCTTATTATAGTAGGAACCAAGCCCACTATAAGCTTTAGAAACAGGCCCATGAACCCCTGTATTCATAAAAATAAGTTCTTCAACTTTAGAAATCTCAACAGACACATCAGATTTCATTCTAAAAAAACAGAGTTATCTACATGTGATTTTGGTGTAGATTTCAACAACCATTTATCAAGAAATGATAATTTTCTCACTGATTTCTCAGATAACATTTTACATTTAGAATTTAAGTCCTTATCTGTTTGAGTTTGCTTCTTTCTCAGCCATAAGTCAAGAAGTGTCGGTTTTCTGACTAGTGTTACACTAAAAAAAAAACTATTTATTACCTCACACATTTCAGATGCTACAATTTTTTTCCCTGCATTATTCAGATGCATGCCATGCCTAGTAAAATTGGATCTATCCATAAAACTAATATCAACATACCTTACATTTTTGTACTTTGTACATAATTTCTCAAACTTTCTATTTGTGTCACTGATAGCAATATTAACACATGAAGTTTGCGTTAAATCATGTCGGTGAGGAATGCTTGTAACAATACCTTTCTTGTGATCCAATCTAGATAAATTCTCTTCAAGATATGAAACTGCAATTTCCCCTTGGTCTCTTGCTAAATCATTTGCACCACCCATCACTACTACACAATCACTCTTTTCCACAAAAACAGATTTCTGTTTAATTGGTCGTAACACTTCTTGCAATGGAGAACCTGTGTTTAGTGAATCCTGTAATTACTAACTCTGGATTCTGGCACAATACTTCTTCAGCAAGACCTTTGCTGTGACTATCTCCGATTATCAATACAGTGTTTCCAGCCTTACCTTGTATTTTCGCTGGTGTCCCTGTTGTTTTGGAAAATCGATTCAGAAAACCTGTGGTTTTTGTTGTTGTTGGCTGAACATGTTCAAGAATTTTTACATCTGGTATACACTGTTTGATGTTGCATTTGCGTTTGTGTTCCTTCTTCCACCGATGCCAATACTGCTCTTGATTCTGTTTGTGCACGCAAGTCTTTACGAAGCAATCCAATTTCCTCCTGAAGAATCTTAATTACTTCAACTAATGAATCTTTCTCCTGTTTAAGTTGTTGAATAATTTCAAGGAGCACATTTTCACAGGATACATTAGTGGAATTGGATACCGGATTATCCTCATCGTTATCACTTTGTTTACAAAGTTCGCAACTCCATTCTTCAGGAATATCACAGTCTTCAATATTACTACATATCCTAAAATGAAACCAAGTATCGCATGTTTCACAATGAATACCGTTTTTTACTTTCCGGTGACATTTGCCACATCTAACACTAAAACAACTTTAATTCTATTCTTCGCACTTTGCTTATTGCTTACAGGATCGGCCATCTACCTTTCTAGATGGTACTCTGCTTCTTGAGTAACATAACCCATTATACAATCAATAGAATAATAATTTTAAAAAATTAAGTTCCCCATATTTTATAAATTTTTTGTATTTAGAGAAATTCAAGGAAGTACGATACATTCATGTCACTGTATTTTTATTTCTTTTGGTTATTCGTATCTATCTTTCAGATGCCTACACGACAAGTTGACATATTTTACAAAATATACAATACAGTATAAGTATACAGGAGTGCGTAAACCTTTTTGTTCACTTTTAGGTGTTCACCTTCTTGTAACAGCCATTTCAAACAATCCCGCAATTGAAGATGCACGGACAGGTTGTTTCATTTGTGTGCACAGGAATACATCAAAATTTTATTACGGTGTAGCTGCACAGCCCCGCACAAACCTGCAATGCACTACACTACACAAAATTGCACAAACAATAGGTAAAAGAAACAAACCTGTAAAATGTTGGAGAATAGGGAATAATAGCGAAAATGTTCACAGCAGAACAGATCGGGTAGGCAGTCCATGCTTAGGTTGGTGAGGGAGTGGAATTTGCTTTAGGAGGAGCAAGTGAGGGTGGTTAGAAGGTCAAGGAGGGAATTGGTAGGTGGTTTTATATGTTCACAGCCTTTGTCAGCGGAAAAAATTTTATTTTTGTAACCCTTCCAAAAACAATGTTATGTATTGTTTTACTAAGATAATTTTTGACTGTTTCAGGAAAACCACTGTCAGAGTATTTCCTATATCCTTACGGCGTACCATTTGGTTTACAAGACAACAAGTATTATCTCATCATAGAGGTATAAGAGGATGGTAACCAGAGACTCACTAACTGTGCTACCGCTGTCCACAACTAGTTCTGAACTGCAGCTTCCTGCAGATGGCATGTCGCCAGTTGTCGTGGAATTGTGAGAGTATGTGGTGAACAAGGTTGTGTGCAAAGTGCTCAGACTGATTCTGTGAAGTTGTACAAGATTAGTTGAGTGTGTGGAATATTGTGAAGATGGCTGTGTTTGTACCACTGCATTATAAGTTATCATCGAAGTGCAGTACCAGTAAATGAGTAGGCCTCAGTACTTAGTTTAGCTAACTTTATGCTCCAATTATTTTTTAATTTGCATCAAGATACAAGTCAAGTTTTGTGTTAATTGAATGAGTCTTCATTTGGAAGGGTGGATTTTCCCAACTTGTTACAGGAATACAAAACTCGTGAGTAACTTGTTGGAAAAAATATAAGTTAACTTACTTGATTTTAACTTAATTACCTAGTAGTAGTTTTTACTGAATAAATAAATTTGTAATATCTAAAAGTATATTATGTTTCTGTTTTTCTAGCTATATTTGAACATAAGTCACAGTGTTGTAAATTAAATATAAAATATTAAGAACTGCTTATTCACTTTGTCACAAATATTTTCAGCAAGTTTATTTATATTTTGATATGGGCGATTGATTTTAATATGTATGCCTGAACTGTACTTTTACAATTGTTTTTCAGTAAATGCTTTAATAATTATCGCTCTCAATTGTGAAATTAATGTGTTATTTTTTAAGACAAGAACAATAGTAAAAAAACTGGGTTTGAGAAAAGTTTCTAATGTGATCGTTAGGCTGCTTATAGCTGCCTCATCACAGATATGATTTGTGCATAGTCAAGAATGAAATACCGTAACAATTTTATTTCACATTTGTGTGTCTGAAATTGAGGTGCTTACTGTATCCTTAGGAAATGTGTAACTGGCACACACTTTGTATAGGTGCGCAAAAGTAAATAATTTCAGTATTCCAATAAAAGTAATAATACCAGAAATCATCATTGCCAAGTATGTAGTAGTGCAACAGTAAACTGTCAGGCCAAGATTTATGAGGTATGTGGTGCATATTTGATGCTTGTGCTACTATGTGAAATAGGTTCTGTTATCCTTCAGTTTTAATTACAATGTAAACTGTTTATGGGTCATACACACATGTTAATTAAAATAAATGTAACTCATTTTCAAACCATTCAGTTCAATAATCCTAACATGTAAGTTAATGCCTAAAAAAACTGTTGAAATCTTTAATTTAATTTCTTTATTCAATGATCCACATTGACGCTCACTGGAACACATACAGTACCTGGTTTTACTGTTCACACCTTGCGAGTACAGCTGTCTATTTGGTGAGTGCAGGTATGGTAATTTTTTTCTTTTTGTGACAGTAACAAAATAACAGGTAAGTGTAATACTGCTGTAAGGGTAAAATTGGAAACTTGAGGTCAATGTTTGGCTAATTTTTTTATTGACCTACAATTTGTTGTAGATTTCAGAGTTTCAACTTTGTACCTTCCATACACTTAGTTGAAAAGTTACATGATAATTTATACTTTTGTAGCTTTGTAGAGAATTATAGTGTGCGGAGGAAAGCGGAGTAGGGTAAACAGTCTATTCTTTGGAAGTAGTTGAACTATTGGATTTGACGGGTTGAGTTAGTAACAATGAACACTCAAGAGTATGTAGCTACGGATGTGCTGCAAAGTAGGAGCTGAACTGTGAGGTAAAGAAAAAATTTTACTGTAAAATGGTCAATAGAAACAACTTTACTGTAAAAAGGGTGAATAGAAACCACTTTACTGTAAAAAGGGTGAATAGAAGCCTTTTCAGAGCAAAATGTTATGTATTAACTGTGTTATAAATTAATTATTTTTAGATAGGCAAGTTAAAACCATTCATGAAGAGAACTTAAATTGCAGCAAATTGTATTCGAGAAAAAAGTGTTAGCTAGGAACTTGTTTTTAATGTTGTTCCTATTCACCCAGTTTTATGGTACTGCATGTTGGTACAGCCAATGCTGGAACATGTGGCAGCTGAGTATGATCTGTACGTGAAAGTGAAGGTACAAAGAAGCTCAGCAAAATGTTGAATGGTATGTGGTAGAGTACGCAGGGGCTGGGTAGAGAGGAATAAGGTAACTATACACTATCTGTAATGATGAAGGAATTGAAATGGAGCGCATTGACGGACATACTAAGAATTAAAAAACAGTTGTGGATATAAACAGTTGGCAGGTTTGTTAGAGGATATGGTTCAGGCAGTTGATGAGGAGAAGCAGATGTATGCCTGTTTAATAGACTTTGAGGAGGGATTTGACAAAGTTCCTCGTGGAATCCTGTTGAGGAAAGTGTTATTATTACTGGATGACAAGCGGTTGGTTAACTGGCTTGAGGACTTTTTTCTGGGGACCCTCTGCTGTCTGCCAGGATTGTAGGTAAAATAAGTCTGTTTACAGAGGTGAGCAGTGAAAACAACTTGCAAGAGGATATTAATCGGTTGTGGTCTTGGAGAACAGAATGAAGGTTAATGTGCGTAAAACCAAGTTGGTGAGGTTTACTAGGAAGATAGTGGTGAGTAGAGAGGTGTACAGATGGAATGGGTAGAGGTGACCACAGAATATATGAGTATCTAGGGGTTGTGGTACAGGCTGATCTAAGGTGGACAGAGTGGTTAAGAAGGGCTTTAGGACTGCTTGGGAGGATGTTAAGTGGAGTTAGTAATGAGGTGATGGGAAAGACATATTGCACGATGGTTTGTCCAGTATTGGAATATGTTGACGCGGAGTGGGATCTGTATGGGGAAGTTACAGGAGCTAGAGAAGGGCAGTGAGGTGGGTGATGAGTAAATGAAAGAGGCAGGGTCAGCCTGGTGAGGAGGAAAGGAACTTTTAGGCCTAGGGTGATGAACGGGGAGGGGGGAGGGGGCAGTTTGGCCTGCAAACTAAGGGAACTTTTAAGAGAAAAGGTAGCAAAAGTATACAATTCAGAGGGTGTGAAGGAGAACGGAGAGGGGTAGACTGTCAATGCTGGTGAGGATGGCGAGGGAGTGGAATGCCCTGCAGGAAGAGTTGGTGACTATGAAGGGGGTTGGAAGGTTTAGGAGGGGAGTGGAGGATTGGAGCTGTGGGGATGGGTGTAGAGTCTGCTCGCCAGCGGGCATTAGCCTGATTCAGAGTGTAAAATTTATTATTATTATTATTAATGGAGAGGGCTAGACAGGGTTAATTGTTAGCTAATGGGAGAAGGGAAGAAACAGTGAGAAGATTGAAAGGGTGCAGAGGAGAACGTAGAGTAGGCTTACAGAGTACAGTATATGGTAGTTAATTACATTCATCTTTTTTTTATTATTTAATTTTCTTCTTGCAATTGGGCCTCAGCCCTGTGGCAAGGATTTGCTTAACCTATCTCTTCTCAATTTTCTGACCCCATCAACCTTTCCCCCCCCCCCTGTAGACCATAATGACGCCCCTGGGCAGGAGTGATCTCACCACAGCTCATTTGCATTTATTTATTTATTTGATAGAAATTTTAAGGACCTGGGAAGTGACAGGGGCAGACTTGCCACAAGGTAGTCACCAAATTGTAATTGATAAACATATCTTGTCCAATTTCTCTTCCCCATTCCATATGTCACTAAATTATGCATGTCTGTTATTGCTTTATGCTGTCACCTGTACTTAATATGCATTGAGTTGGCAGTAACATTTTAATTTAAGGTATACAAAAAGACGACTTGTGATATTAGGATTATTTTTTCACAGGAAAAGTAGGTTAACGATTAGGCAGAGTTGTACAACATTAAAAACAGACCGATCCACGACATACTGAACATTGCCTTAATGACTAGAGTATAGACCTTGCAAACCTCCGACACCATCAAAGTATGCAGCAAACTGTTAAGGAGATAATATGAAATAATATACAATGCTACGAACATCACCCACATGAATGTACTGATTAACATTTCGAAAGCGTGTTTACAAATTAAAACTACCAGTGTCTCGCACAGACACGGAATGTATTGAATCGAACTTTAAATTGTGTGCATGATTCCTGAAAATATTGTTTGCTTCTTGTCGTTTTTTGCTCATATGTTACACGTCATAATAAATAAATGAATTTACATCGAGCAACAGAAATGAATTTTACACGAGTCGTTAAAAAGATTGTTCTCGCAAACAAAATGTGTCCTCATCGAAACAAGTTTAGTTTTCACTTCTGCACTTGTAGTTCCTGGACACACTTCATTAACGACATAATAGATGTTTTTCATAATTATCGCATAATGCAATTACAGCTTCGGCCGACCACATTGTGAAATTTCAAATTGACAGAAACGAAAATGGACATGGAGGCATATTTCACATCCTGCAACATGATGCCGACAATTGACAACCACAACCCTATGATTGGCTAAAATTTCCAACTTGTAGCACTCCTTCCACAGAAAATAGCACCGGGCCAAAAATGAAATCCTCCACGGAAACGGCCAGCATTCTGCCATACCTTCCACAGAACCTTCCACAGCACCTGCCATAGCAGCTTCCATGGAAGAAACTTCCATCGTGGCACACGGGCTTTAGTAAAATTAACCTTAACCATGGTCATATGACCCTGGTCTGGACACTAACCTACTCTTCAATGCTTTACCTTTGACCCTCTTATGACTGAACGAAACTGTTGGCGCCTCTATCGCAGTGGCGCAGTTGTGAAGAGAAGTTCGTTATTTTAATCAATACTCAAGTGTTTAAAAATAATCATGGTTAAACTTAAGTAAGATTCTGTGGTGTATGAGTGAAAGGTAGTGTAGAGCAGTGTGAAGTGATGGAACTGATATACACGAGTGTAGGTTGTTCTATGACGGACGTGTCGAGAGGAGCGTGAATGTATTGTAAGCGTTGTTGAACAATATGTATTAAAGTGAGTGGACATGGAGTTCTGTGTATTTATTACAGACATCACCATTGGCGACGAGGATGAAAAATATGTTGTAATAATAGGGTAGTGATCATCAGTGCTACAGTGATTGCGGAATTAAACATGGATGAAGTAACGGAGAGTTCGGCGTCGGTGCCGCCATTACAGTCGTCCACAGGATCGTGGCGTGTTCTTGGCAATGTAGGTTCAATAGAAACGTATGATGTGTCGCAAGATTGGAATAT
>PNEQ01057686.1:0-12367 GCA_003012365.1 Medauroidea extradentata
GTTGGAACTTGCACCTAGTGAAGTGGTCTAATTTAACTATTGAACTTTACTTGGAAACCTTTTTAAAACACTGTCAAGTGGACTGGTTTGAAATCTATAGCATTGTTAATTGGATTTTCAATGGTTAAGCGTAGGCAACAAATATGCCGTTAAATTGTAATAATACCATGTACCTGCTTAGTGTAGTTTGAAGTGTAGTTTTTTTGTGTAATAAAATTAGTGAAGTTATTATGTAATGAGTCGCGCAGAACTTTTTGAATCCTTTTTTTTTTAATTATTGTTGCTGAGATATAAGGTTTATCCTTGCTTGGGATAAATTTCACTTTCCCTTTAATAAGAAATTATTGTGGTGCCCTTGAATAGTTGCTTTTCGCCAAAGGACACCACACCATTAAAACTTGTCCAATAATGTGCATTAAATGTAAGCATTGATTCATTGTGCAACCTCTGTAGCTGCATGCCGAGTAGACAGAAAATACATACTAGTTAGAAGAAGTAGGAAATACCAAGAATGTTTCGTGTCACCGTGTTTTCCAAAACAGTATAAAGCTAGCGCCTTGTATGATTGGTGGATGGTTAAGTAGCTGTTTAAAGATTTACCACTAACGTTCAGTTGCGGCACGGTCAGATGGAAGCACGCCAATAACAAAAGAAGAAGGTCAGATATTGACATGTTATACTTAGGGCCCGGTAGTTATCGCGAAAAGATTTTTGCCCCACTTTGTTTCAGTGCCTTACGTGCACACCTGCAGTTCAACTTCATGGCTATTGACAGAGTGTTTTTGTGCAGAGTCGTTACTCATTTGACTGTGCCAATCAGTACACGGATAACTGCCACACATCACGTCTGTGATTTGCGGGTTTGACCTCCACACGCTGGGTGTTACGGCATCCAATCACTGACCACAAAGCAGAGATGCAGGTGCGCACGTAAGGCACTGAAACAAAGTGCTGAAAAATTCTTTTCGCGAAAATTACCGGGCTCTAGTTATACTGTGTCTAGCAAACAGTCAACTTTTACCGCGATAAATCAGTGACCATAAAATAGCTTACTTCAAATTACTAACTTGCATTACTAGAGACAGATAAAATTTGCGGATTCACTGACCAGAAGGCTAGCCTACAAGAATACTGGTGTATTCAAGCAGAAAGCCACTGCTCGTTGGCTGCTCACTGACATAGTGATACTACGTGATTGGTCCTGTATTTAGTTGTTTCTTTATTATTGGTTCAGCTCCCTACACGAGGTGTCAAATACGTCTAGGACCAATTGTGGCAGGAATCTATGTAGAGCCCAAAAGATAACTCCAGTTTTCCAGGTCCCTATAGTTATGAAGAGGGACCAGAAAAATTCGTGTTTTCTTTTAATTGACACATCGTGTAAGTCGCTGACCCAATAACAAACATGTAACTAAATGCAGGCCCATATCATTGTATTAGCGAGCGACTAATGAACAGCTGCTGATTGCTCAAGCACACGTATATTCTTGGAGGCTAGCCTACAGGTCGGTGAACCGGCAAATTTTTCCGGTCTCTAGTTACGATAGCACAATGGTTAGAGATGATGGTTTATCACGGGAAAACTTGACAATTTGCTGGGTTTCAACGTCCGTCCAGCTTATCAAAAGCTCACTGGCTTTTCCTGCAGTTGGAGCTGTTACCCTATTTGTCTGAGCCAATAGGAATCATCCCGCTATTGAAGTTTTTAATGCGTGTTTTTGTTCTGCAGGCAGCTACGGAGTGTAAGACGTGTATCACCCAGTCATACATGTTTCGAGAAACTACAGTGTTTTCACATACGATATTCGCGATATACCATCATCTCCAACGATGGTATAGAGACAAGTATGGCCACGCTGCCTTGATAAGAAAGGTGGAGCAGAGAGAGCGAAATAGTAGATACTTGAGAAGTGAAGAGGTGGGTCTGGAGTGTACAACCGGTGATCAATGAAGACCGTGTTCACCCCTGGGCGCGCAACTGGGCACTTCCTGCCGTCTAACGTAATGGCCAGTTAAGTCGATGACAATGGCCGAGGTGATTGCTTGGCCGGTGCTTCGCCCCTTCCACTTGGCCACCAGTAGCAATCGTCCAGCCGCGTCCCTTCAATATTCTCCTCGTCTTGCGCTGCCAGAACTAACCCTAGCTAACTGCGCCTGTGCTAGACAACACGCACAAATATACATTCACAGCGTGTTGCCTACCTTCCAGGCTGCTGTCATCAACAATCAGCCCACACAGGAGCTGTCGCGAAATTTTTAACCCTTTATCGTGTAAATTATATACATTCATTCCAGGTGTTGCAATATTTGGTGACAAGTTGATTTCGCTAAAAAATTTTCCACCATTTTGTATCAGCGCTTTATGAGCATATCTGCTTCACGATCAGTGATTGGCTGTTTTTAAGAGGAGTCTTCGTCGGTGTCGAATTTCCACCTTTGATGCGTGGGAATAGAGCGTAGCGATAAGAGCCGGTGTCCCACTCTTGACGAAAAGCACATTGCCTCTATTCGCAGCGCGCCAAACTGGCGTGCAAGGTTTTCCTTGTAGACTAGTCTCTTTCCTACGGGACTTTAAGTGGGGACATCAACATATAATTTTTGAGTAGTATGAAGTAAAGACCAACGAATGCCCCTCGCTTAGCTATTTACGAATTCAGATAATATTTTCGGAGTTACAGCAGTCTAAAAAAAAAAAAAAAAAAAAGTTTTTAGCCATATTGAGAGGCCCGAAAATAATGCTTCTATACTCTGTCCACTCTAAGGTTGCAGCAGAAATAGAAATTGCTAACGAAATAAATCAAAGCAATTGAATTATTTTTTGATTCCTCACATTGTAATTGTGCCGTAGCATTGTTACCTTGTATTTTTCAATATTTCAAATGAAATTTACGTTGTGCGAAAAAAGTTATTGACATTCACTTGGATGAATTAGCTGCAACCTTAGAATGGATAGAGTATAACAAGCGTGCTGAATTTTGGAAAACATAGAATCATAGTTTCAAGTGTGTGATCTTGTTGTAGATAAACATAATATGAATTAGATAAGCGGTTCTACGTAACAAAGAATACGCGTGACACGTTGCAATCCGTCCACGCGCCAGTCGAGGCCTCTTCTTAACTCGCGGCGTCTTGGGCTACACCCGTAAACTACAGACGTGTGTTGTCTCAGTAACCTTGTTCTGATTGGTAGTCAAGTGAGAGACGTCTCGACAAACAGTCACACTGTATATTATCATCAAGTAGAGCTGCAAGCGTGCACGTAAGACATTGAAACAGTATGTTGCAGAAATATTTTAGCAAACTCTTTCTATCCCTAGCTGTACAATATTTATCTGACAAGTAACTGATACAGTGGAGCCTCTGAGAAGACATAGTATTGATCAGTTTCACTGTCACCAACCTGTTAATAAGCGGTTCGGGGTAAAGTGAGCACTCAAGAAAGCCCTGTTAAAGTTCTATTTCCAGTCAATTCGTACCTTTCCGCGCGTAGCGGCTAACGACGGGACTTGTCTAACCTCTCTGGACACGTCACGTTATGTTTGCGCGTGTGAAATAAACTCTGCAGTCGGTAGGAACCTATATAATATGATAAAATAAAAGTTTATTAATTGTATGAAGTACAAGTACGTCGATTTCGGTCGTTTTTTTTTTTTTCAGTACTGTTGTATTTAAGTAGGAAAATGTACGGAACTATATTCCGTAATTTTGCTGCTAACTATTCAAGCAGTAAGGCAAGTACAGCTGATGTTAAATTATATGTAGTAACGTCTAGTGATACTTTTCTAAGATAAAATTTTTAGTGCTCACTTTACCCCGAGCGACCTATACATAAAGTAGGTAAAATAAGAACAGTCAATGAGCAGTGAGTGAAACAATTTGCGTGTTCTCTGATTCGTAGATTGGCCTCCAAGCATATCTGTATACTCAAGCAGATAGCAACATCTCATTGGCAGCACGCTGACGCAGTGATACCACATTGTTAGGCCTGCATTTAGTTTCTATATTATTAGCTTAGTATCTTCTAGCAGGTGTCAAATATATCAAGAGCAAATTGCGAAAGCGAAACTAGCAGTTATTTGAGTTTAAGGTTGGGCCCAAAGAACACACGAATTTTTCACGTATCAACCAATGAGCGTTAAATAATTAAAAGCGTGGTATTCAATAATTTTAGATTTTGCCACTGAGAAATACTGACAAATGATATTCCCTATATTAACAAAATGCCATGGGTGAAAAAGTATATTCAGGATAATATATCAGAGTGTTAACATTGCGATCACAATGCACTCGAGTTTTCAAATATTTGCCTCTTTTCATTAATTCCTGTAACTAAAAGAAGCGAACAATGCGACATTTACGAGCCCAGCATTAAAGACAATGTTTTAAATCCGTGAAGCACGTACCCGACTTAATTAATGAAAGACACGGGATGAAGATGGAACTGAAAGTTAGTAGCTAGTGTGGGTAAAATTTCTAGCGACATTTATTGAAAACGTCGTACCATTTCCTCTGAAGTTTGAATTAAGTCCTAATTTGATTTCAAAAGTTTTCTTACCTTGTTTGAGTGAGCAGGTGTTATTTACATCAATCTTGAGAACTTAATAAGCTCTTTAAAAAAAAATGTGTGACTAGAAGAGAGATGTGCAGAGCGGGAACTATAAAAAATATGTGTTTGCAAACAAACAATTTAAAACACGTAGAAGAATATATTTTATGTACAGTACAATTTACTCCAAGCCAAATTTACACAACACACGTCTGTATCACCCATATTGAGTTAAATGCTGACAGTTTATTTATAACTGTTCCCAAAGCGATAAACTTGGCTTGCAACTTTATTAACTTAACAGTTACAGCAAGTCTTCGCCTATGTCGGCCCACTTATTCTCCACACATTCGAGAAGGATACTGTTGTTATGTTTTTCATATGTACCGAATTCAATAAACAATTAAGGTAAAATGTGCTAGAATTTCAGCGTAACAAGACGATGTCCATCGTTATGACGTATCCCTCCACAGCTGCTTTACATTTAAGATGTAGTGAATCGGTTTCTTGAGCTACAAACATAATTTATAATGCCGAATTACAGCATACATAAAAAAATCACGCGGTATTAATAAATCCCAGTACATTTTTATACATTTTTTAAAAAAGAAAATGAATGTGTCTGGCTCAGTAAATTTCACTTATTCACACAGGGAGTTTATATAAGAAACGCAATCTATAGTTTTTGAAATTTCCTTGATGTAGCAGTTTTACAAATTATAACAGTAAAAATCACTGGCAATCAGTGTATTACATTTTAGGTAAACATAACGTCACAAAGGAATACACCCTTTTGCATGACCATCGAGGCACTTATTTTAGACTACTCTTTTAAAGAGCTGTATCTCAAAATTTAAATTAAAATTATAGGACTTTTATAATTTATACAATTTAAGTATTAGTAGTTGTATATTAAGATTATAAATTCATACAGGTTAAAAAATTGTAGTACATATTACCGTCACGACATTTCACATTCAGTTTCGTTATCAACGATAAAGCATAATTTATAATTAAATACATAATGTTGCCGAAACCATTTAACTCACCGTTAATATTCCGAACTCATACACAATATTTAGTGTAGAAAAAATTCACAATAACAGGAAGAAACAATATGAAAACACTTCAAAGAGGGCACTAGAGGCCGACGATCAGATGTAACACTAACGAACAGAGAGGAGCTAGCCAACAAATGCACCAGCAGAAGGTTTTCTTGGGCTTTCTTCCAGTCACTTCTGTCAGACTGCTATACCGAGTGGATAGACTTGTGAACGTGTGCAATGAATCTAACTGAAGGAAGCGTTAAGAAAGTATCAAATTGTGCGTTAAACCGAAAGTGTTGGTTTTATACGCAGCGTTTAAAGTATTGGTGTTGCACTGTAAAATGTTGTTTCATTTACAAGAAAAATGAATTCAAAGTATATTAAAAATATTTTTCAGTATGATACTGCAAGACAAATGTCGCAATTGTTGAGTTGCTGTGTTATTCAAAATACCTAAGCTAAATAAATTTTTTTAAAAGAGAATTTGGTATGAAACAACATAAGTGCTGGCAGGCGGTCGCGTTTTATAAATTCCTTTGTACTTTCGCAATATTATTTATTGGAAAGTAGTTACTAAATATATGTTTTTGTCCCTGCAAACAATTATCATAAAATTTACAGTAAATTTCTGGGAAATATACAAGATGTGTTTTTAATACGCGACAAGTGTTTACCAACATATGAAAAATCCGTTTGTAAATATTCAAAGACATTATTGTAATTTTCTATTGGTATCAATTTCTTGTAATATGGAAATAAATGTTAACACTAGCAACATAAAATTTTTTTGGGACTAGTCCTAAAATGTTATAGTAATGTCACATTTTTGGATTATGTGTGTGTACACACACCTATATATGTATATATACATATATACACAAATATATGCACACAGGATGTCCTGGGAGGAAAGGACAGTATTCTGGGTGGTGATAGTGCTAGTCATTGTGATAAAATAGGTTCATATGAACATGAGGTCAACATGGGACGGTTGTCGAGATAGCTCAATTTGAATGTAAACATTGATAAGCTCTAAAACTCTATTATTGTTTAATTTGCAGTTATGTTCCTCCTTGCAGTGACAGGTAGTCACAATTAAAAAGGTAATGCATTGCCATGGAAACGTGTTAACACACGCAGCTAACCGACTAATGTGAACTGTGATCTTTAATGTTGTATTTGGAATGACATTAAATAAAATGGTTGTATATTATAATATTGCTATTACGGCTGTGGGAAAAAGAAAAAAAATAGAAAAAATTATTATTCTGTTATTCATTATGTATTACAATTTCCTTGTAACTTTCCTCCCGGGACACCATGCATATGTTGCCTATACACACACACCTAAGTATTTCTTTGCATTTTTTCTAAATGCAAAAAAACAAGAAGTTACCACCATAAGTGATAACTAGCCTACTTTACTCAAAGTTGGTGCAAATTAACCCTGTAAGTTAAAATTGTTTCATCATCTAGGAATATTAAATTATAATATTGTTTTAGATGTATGATACACAAAATATACTGAAGATAAGTCAGCTTGCTAAGTTTTATGTGAGTACAAATTTTAATAAAATTAGAAAAATAATTTCTGAGATGTATTTCTGCCATAAAGATAAAAAATATGTGCCATTTTCAAAATATTAAAAAAATGAACTAAATACGCAATAGGAAAGTCAGATTGTATGTAGTATGTGTACGAAGATTAACGAAATTCCTGAAAATATTTTATCAGGTATGTCAAAGTATGCAAAAATAGCTACCACTATGAATATGTGAACACAGAATGAAGTGTAATTAACTTTGATTGCAGTTATAGTGTACCAAGTCTGATAAAATTCAGAAAATGTTTTCCTAAGATAATATTACTACGCTAAAAATATGAAAATGTCTATCATTAGAAAATATGAACACTAGATAACGATACACACAAAAGTCGAGTCAGTTTTGTATGCTGTATATGTGTACTAAGTTTGATGAAATACTAAAGTACGGTTCCTTAATCCTTAGATATCTGGCTTGATCAAAAAAATTTTTAATGACCGCCATTTTGAAAATATGAACAGGGTGCAAGTGAAATATGTAAAAGTCGAGTCAGATTAGCTTGTGTACAAAGTATGAAGAAATTCGGTTTTCTGGTTCAAAAGGATTTACGAACACGTATGTACGCGCACGAACACACACACAAACACCTATCCACACAGAAAGGTGTTCTCATAACCCTACTTTTTCCTTCGGAAAGTAGGCTAAAACGTAGATTAAATGTTGCTCACCAATTACGTGGTACTTTGACAGGCCTATAACTGGAGCTCGCACATTGCCTACGGCACGGTCTACCGCAATTTTCATCACCATTTTTTTTTATTTTTTGTTTGTACCAGATTTTTTCTTATTTTAGACACAAAATAAATGCTAAAACTCAAAATAAAAATTTTAAAAATTCAATACTTTTTTTAATACACCTAATTTTTATTCTTTATTTTATGAGCATGTCATTGTAGCCTGCAATGTCTTTATCCACTGTGATTTTTATAAGTTTTGTATATCAGTTGGTTTTAGTGTAGTCGTTAAAACGGAAACGTGCAAAAATGACTAATAAGCCATTACGCGAAAACTATGAGAGATAAAAAATTTTCATAAGAGCCAAATTTAGTCACATTTTGTATCTAAAATAAGAAAAAAATATCTGGTACAAATAAGAAGTAAAAAACTGGCTATGAAAATTGTAGCAGACCACACCCTTCAAGACCTAGGTCTTTAGCAGTGGTTTCGAAAATATTTTTCGCAAATTAACTAATATATAAAAAATGCAATCTGGCAGTTTTAACACTTATATATGATCGTTTGTATCTGAATTTTTCTGTTACAATACACCAAACAAATTTTTAGATTTTTGTCCCTGAAATATCACAAATTTTGTTGTCAAAATAAACCAAAATGAAGCAAAATTATTTTTTGCTAGCAAACTGTACATTAATTAAAAAACACTCTGGATAAATTGTGTATTGTATTACTGTACAAGGTCTATAAAATTCTTAAAATATTTGGTTAAAAAATATTTGAGTTATTTGCAATTGTTTGAAATAAATGAAAGATCATGGCCATAAGTCGGTGGAACATAGCGGGGATGGAGAGTAGTGAAAACATCTACCCTAGCACACACACACAACGGCTAGTAAGGACCTGACAATTTCGCGGTTTATTTTGGTGTATTTCAAACAACTGTAGGGTCCTGTCACTCTCGCAATTTATCTTTGACTTAGAGACATCCTGGAGAGAGCTGAACCAATGATAACTAAACAACTACATAAATGGAGGCACGCTCATGTGGTATCGTATTACTATGGCAGCGAGCATCTAATGAGTAGATGTTGTCTGCTTGCGTGCACAGATAGTCTTAGAGGCCAATCTATATGTCAGTAAACCCGCCAATTTTTCCAGCCTCTAATATTAACTAGAGACATGCAAATTTCGCATTATTTTCTGACAGCTGACTAGGCTCCACGTGACTATAGGCTCCATCGACGTCTCCTGCTGGCCGATATTGTCGTAACTTCCCGCGGACAATGCTTACATGGCAGAGGCTAATCTCTGTAAAGACGTAACACACTTAAATGACAACACATAAAAGTTTGTGGCCAACTGAACCGCAGATCATGCTGTGTTATGTATATGAATGTGAAGTTTAGTCTGCTACCAAATGATAACGCGAATTTTGCATGTCTTAACTAATGACGCTTCAGGGCTAGTCAGTCACGACAGCATAATCTGGTCCACGTACAAGGTTCTCACAGCACGCATTCTTATTCTTTCATGTATATGTATAGAGACGTGCAAATTTTACATTATTATTTGGCGCAGGCTATAATTCACTAGCCTGTACTTACCCGAACACGCTCCGTGACGTTATTGGTTTCGGGTGTTACAGTTATTGTGTGACCGAATTGCAGGATAGTGGGCTTTACACATTTAATATTTCATCATTAGCTGTGAGTTTGCAGTCGCGCTACGCAAATTGTTAGCTAACAGAAGAAAAATCCATCACTTTACATTTTTAAAAATCCCCAATATTTAGGAACAGGAAAATTTCACTTATTCAGTGACCAGCTTGTTAGAATCAACTATCCTATGTGCATACTCAAGCCCCGACCACTTGTCCATTACTTTTCTTGTAATTGATTTCTAACGGGTTAGTAAGTATGTTGTTAATATTTTTAACTCCAGCAGTTTTACGATGTAATTTAATCTCCCACTTCGTTACAACATGTAATAAATGTAATTTTCATATGTTACTCTACACTATTTTTTATATTTCGCTCTCATGTCTCATAATGCTCGTAATGTTACTTAAAACATCTCACGTTTACGCGCAAAATAAATGTTTTCTCTTATCTATACGCTGTGAATCCTAATTGCCCTTATCGTCCACCTGCAAAGATACTCAACAAGCATGTATGCAGTATGCGAAGCAGGTTGTTTCCACGTACAGTTTTGTTTGTACGTAGAGAAGTGTGGCTAGAATACGCGATGTATTGTCGTGAACGTATCTTCTCATGACGAAGACGCACAAGAACATAGACTGCACCGTGAAGGCTCCTCACACACCTCCTGTATCGTGCATGCGGACTAATAACATTGACATGTCTACTGTGGAATGAAAATCCGTACATAGGCCCTCGTTGCAAACTGCACCAATATGAATTACAATACGATGCTTAGAGGCTCTGATTTTTTGTGGAATGAATTTTTCCCAAATATGTGTCAATGCGTTACGTTGTCTGCGTGTCTTTGAGGATCGATGTCGCTCGTGTGCCTCAGCCAATCAGAATAAGGTTACCGTGATACCACACGTCTGTGATTTGCTGGTAGAGCCATAAGACACCGAGAGTTACAACGTCCAATCACTGACTATGAAGCAGAGCTCTAGACGTGCACATATGGCTTTGGAACAAGTTGGTGGAAAATTATTTTCCCAAAAATCAGTACCTCTAATGATGCCTTTAGAGCTGCAATAAATAGAGTCAATGCGTTTTGGTGAAAATAAATACGCAACATTTTGTTTCAATTCCTCACGTTCACATCTGCAACTCTGGTACGTATTTGTTGGCAGCGTGCGATCGTGTAGAGGCGTCACTCATTTGACTGTGCCAATGAGGATAACGTCACTGCAATTTGCAGGCAGATCCCAAATATGTTGAGAGTTAAAAACAGCCAATCACTGATCGTGAAGCAGAGCTGCAGGTGTGCACGCGAGGTACTGAAACAAAATGTTGCTTAATTCTTTTCACCAAAAACCATTGCCTCTAGCAATAGTTTACGTTATCTTTAAGGGGGCTGGTTCACTATAGTTGGAAGAATATAAAGGCCAAAACACATGTAAATTGTTAAGCTGAACACCAACTTACGTAACGTGTGAATCCTCTATCAGCTGACCACTCACAGTACGGTATGTAGTGCGTTACACGAGCAACTACGAGCTTGAAGATACAGCTTTACTTGATTGTCTGGGTATAGCCAAGCACGAGAATAATAAGACAGGAATAAACATGCCATCCACGGTAGATAAGGCTGACATCGATTTACCTCTGTACATATTATCGCCCAATGAAAGCATAACCTAGATAAGACTGACAGTAATTTACAGTTGTGCGTAGAAGACAAAAATCTTTCCACGAAACTTTTCTACGGAAAAATATTTGTTTTAAAGGCTATTTTAATTTAATTTAATTTTTTTTTTGTTATGAAGAGATTGCGTTGCTATAAAAGTACAGGAGTTTATTTGTTTAGTTTATTCAAGCAACACTTCTCGTCTGCATAGTTTATACAAGCAATGCTTCTCGTTTTTAAGCTTATTTTTCATTGTTAAACTCCCAGATAAACACCTCTAGATAAAAGAATGTTAATACTCTTACAAACGTCTACCTTACAGAGATTCAATTACAAGAACTCTTGTATCGTGGACGTTCTCGTAAAGTGCGTACAAATAAACACTTCGTGCGCATCTTATTTTAGGATTTACGAAGTTGAACAAAATAGGCACAGAAAGTATAACACAAAAGGTAGAATTACAGTACTTTGACTGTTGAAGTCTAACTTTAAATATTTAATTTCGCTAAGCTAGACTGCCGAATGACTGAGACCGATAGCCAAGTCAGGGTAAGTAATTGGGCCTGGATCAATATGTTTCACTACAGTTCAGGTAAATCGTGTGAAGTCTCTATATTACGTGTTTAGTTGTGATGTTTCTCGTTTAGAACAAGAGCCATTGTATTATATTAAGTGCGTGTTCAGTTCCCACATTGTTATAGGCCATTCGGAATAAAGTGAGCACTAAAGATTTAACCTCTGAAAAAAATCACTAGCCGTTACTGCATATACATCACCACTAACAAGAGTTACTTTACTGCTTGTATGGTTGGTAGCGATTTATTGTACGTAGTTCCGTGTATTTTCCTATTTGAATAAAACATTAGTGAAAGAACATATGACGAACTCGACTTGTCTGTATTTAATACACTTCAAAATATTTACTTATGATCTTATTGTCATTCATACATACATTATAATTAGACTTGGTTGGCGCGAGAATTATGTGACGCTATCGTCGACCTCGACTCGCTGTGGCCGTTTTCGCTTGCTCCGTGCTTCAGACAGTTCAAAACTCCACCAACAGGTGGCATCAGAGTTAGGTTCTCGCCGCCAAGCTGCATATTAGGTTGCATAATTTGCGTGCGTTTGCCCATTTTGAGTATATACACATTCAAAAGTATTGGAA
>PNEQ01057691.1:0-12110 GCA_003012365.1 Medauroidea extradentata
GCAGGTGGTTATCATGGAGTAATACAATCCATGCGGCACCCGAGGAGGTCTTTTAGCGCTGCCGCCACTGTATTGTATTTCGCCGCCCTGCCCGACAGCCACGGCGCCGAGGAGTGAGTGGGAAGGGGGTGTCCTAGCTCCGCCACCACAGTATCGTACTACACCGCCCAGCCAGACAGTCGCGGCTCGCAACAATATTTACTCATAAAGTTGGCAAATACCATTATCTACGATTTTCATTGATTATTGTATCGATATTGGCTTCGAAAAAAGCGGAGAAATCAATTGATGTTTTCTGCGTTTATTTATCTACCGCGCACGACTCATTACGCAAAAACTATTGAGAGATACATACATTTCCAAAGAGGAAGATTTAATCACAATTTATGTCTAAAATAAGAAAAATTATATCTGGTACAAATACAAAAATTAAAAAAGACGTTGAAAACTGAGGTGAACAGCGCCCCATAATGTCCCATAGTAAAACCTGTTCTGTGGGAACCTTGCACGCTAGTTCAGAGCTTGGCTCGTTGAGACGATGATGCATTTGATGCGCGTTTCAAAGTCGCCCTTATGTCTCCATCATTTCTTGTCCTCTAACGCGCAGGTACGCGGCGCTCGTAATGAACTATCCCATCATTCTCTTGGTGCTATTTTGGGAAGCCATGGAAAACAGTAATCAGAATAGCCAGAGCCGGAAATCGAGCCGGATGTCTTCAAAATGCGAATTCCGCTGCGTCACCTCGTTCGATACCATCATTTTAAGTAGAAAAATGACACTACAGGATGTTTCAAGGTAGAAATATTCAGCATGTCTTTGTTTTAAGCAAGGAAGTGTTAGGCCATTTCAATCAATCCAAGCCGATAGCTTAAAGCCTTCTTGTTAGTGCACTGTCTTTCATTTTACTACAGTGATGTATCATAGGCGCATATATATATATATATATATATATATATATATATAATTCGCCTTTACTATTTAAGCACAAACAGACGGCATCCTTAATTACTTCGTGATAGTTGCCCGCCCATACTGCATTCGGATCATGAAATGTGTGGACGGAAATTCGTTTTAGAAAAGTGAGCTATCTCGACAAATGTTTTGTTCGGCGTCTCTCGTCACGAACCAATAACATGCGGAATCACGAGTTGGTTGCCCTAATGCGACTGTTTTCGTCTGGAATGTTCATGACAGTGAGATAGTATTGCAAATTAATTTTTTTCCGTTTTATTTCAAGGAACTTGTTTTTTATAGTTTTCTTCGGTAAAGTTTAAGCTTCCAGAATTTCTGCTTTATTAGATGACTTCTCTAGCCAAGCTTGATTAGTGTTGTAACGAGTTAGGATTATTCATTTTTAACGAAACCACTATAAATTTGCGAGAAAAAAAACACTCAAATCGATGTCGCTGTTAAGTAAAAAAAATTGCGTTACACTTAACATAATTTTTCTGGCCCGTCAAAATGGCTCCCGTATCTGGGAAATTATCGACCAGATCCAAAATAATAAAATAAATAAAACAAAGATATAAACTCTTTGTCATGTAAAATTTTTTCCTTCTTGTAAGTTTTTTGCTATTGTAAGAATCAACATTTATCTGTTTTGGAGACTTACTTATACTATAAAAAATAACTTTCACTTATCAATACTAACACATCTAAAAAGAAGATAACATCACATCTGAGGTGGTCACCTGCGTTTAAAAAAAATTGGTAAAAATAATGACATTATTTTGCTGTTTCCGCCAAATTTTTTATGAAACACGATTTCAAGAGTGGTGTTACAATTCATTACGAGTTAAACCTCTATAGCGTTTAAAAATAGATTTTGAGATAAAATTTAATAACTTTTGGAGGGTTTAAAAAACCCATGAGAGATAACAACTTCAATTTGGTCAGTACTTGGTTTTCATAAAGGACGCTTAACCTAAACCTGCGTATTGATAATATATGCAACTTGGTCGTCCCGCAAACACTAAGCCCCGTTTACAATGCCATGTCAGTCTGACAGTACATCCCCGACTCTGATGAGAATTTCCCAGCAATAAATCAGATGCAAGGTAACCCCGACTGAGTCGCAATCCCGATTCCCCGACGGAAGTAGATTTTGTTTCTTCTTTCGTCGGTGTTGGACATGCTGGGAAACATAAAAAATTACTATATGCGTCAGTAGAATATCAAATCGAATAACTAGTTACGATACATAATTGCACACAATATTTTTTTTTAGGTTGGTTACCGTTGCCTGTAATATAATTACAAGTATAGATGGTTCGGTATGAATTCAGTACCTAGAAAAGTCGTACTAAAGTACTTTTTTCAGTCATTTCGTATCTTTCCGCGCGTTACGGCTAACGACAGGAAATGTCTAACCTCTCTGGACACGTCACTTGATGTTTGCGCATGTGATATTAATTGTGCATTCGGTATGGACCAATACAGTTAAATAAAAAATTTTATTAATTACATAAAATACAATTACGTCAGTTTCGGTTGATTTTGTTTGTATTGTTACATTTAAACAGGAAAACACATAAAACTATATTGCGTAATTTCGCTGGCAACCATACAAGCTGTTAGGCAACTATAGTTAATGTTGAATTGTATGCTGTAATGGCTAGTGATATTTTTCAACGGTTAAATTTTTAGTGCTAATTTTATTCCGAATGGCTTATACTAGTCGTGTTTTGCATTGTAAAAATAAGACTGGAAATGTTAGTAACGTACAGAATTATCCTGAGTTGTGTAATATTAGGGTAATTAATACTTATCAATTCAAGAGGGACCGCGTTTTTCGCAGTGACTAGAGTACAATTATTTGAACATAGATTTATGTTGTTAGGTTCTTTTAATCCGCACAAAATTGTGGAAAATACCTACCAGTCATGAAAATAAAAGGGTTGGCCACTCTCTACTTGTATAGGCCTACTACTTTTGCGAAATTCGGACATTTGACAAAGGTTTATTGAGTTATGTCACTTGTGTAACGAATCTGATCCTCTTATTGCAACTGTCTTTCCAAGAAATTTATTTTCCACGCCTCCCACCAAGACGGTCCGGGTTCAGTTTCCGGCAGTTTTTCCTCAGGGATCTTCCATTTCCCCCTCCCATTCACTTTAGCGGTGCCCCATACTCACTACATGTCACCTCTCACCAGCGTTTAAGACCTCGATGCTAAGCGATGACCAAAATCTCTTCACCCACATTCTTCATTGCAGGGTTAGTAGTAAATCTGCATCTGGGATGCGATACCAAGGCCCTCAAGTACCGTCTTATCACGCTTTTCAATTTATTATATCAATTAAAAAACCCTAAAGTTGTAGGTAAATAAATACTTCCTTTTGTTTTCTCTACAGTCAACTTATGTAGATTGGTTTGTTTGTCTTCCACAGAATGAATAGCAAAGGACTATTCGGAATATATTTTATCGAACACAAACATTTATTGTCGGATTTAAGGTGTCGGGGTATTGTACACACAAAGTTTTATTTTGTTGCGGAAATTGTGTCTAACTTGCATACCGGTTCGTATTGTCGGATCAAGCTCGTAGTAAATCCACCTTTAGCGCCGAGCGGCGATGACTAGGTCTGTTGTTTGAGCTATGCTCTAATATCCGTGTTACATAACTTTACCAATTCGCAGGCTAAGGGATAGAGAGAATTTTGTCAGCGCTCAACATCGAGGTCTTTAGCGCGGGTGAGGGGTAACATGAGGTGAGTATGGAGTAGCTCCGGAATGAATGGACGGGGAAACGGGAGATCCCCGAGAAAATCCGCCGACCAGCGGCATCGTCCGGCACGATTCACACATGCAAAAATCCTGGGACCTACCCCACCGGGAATCAAACCCGGATCGCCTTGGTGGGCGCAGGCTAAGGCGAAACACTTAGTGCGAGAATGAGTTATCATTCCTACGACGAACGTCGTGGGGCCTTTCCTTGCAGAATATCTGTTGGAAAATATCGGACAACGAACGCCAGAAAATCATTCCGATGCACAGGAAAGTGGTTAATACTGTGGACCTAATTTTACTACTCGTGAACCATTGTATATTAAGGAATGAATTTGTGTAGGTATGCCAAACGATTCAGTTACTGTAACATGTTGGCCTAAACACGAAGGCGACGCGGGTTCGATTCCCGGCGGGGTCGTTTCCCGCATCTTTACATGTGGGAATCGCGCCGGACCATACCGCTAATCGCCGGGTTTTCTCGTGTATCTTCCGTTTCTCTCTCCCCTTCATTCCAGCACTGCTCCATACTTACATCATGTCACCCGTCGTCGGCGCTAAAGACCGTACATGTTGATTTCTGGCCAAAATATCTTCACTTTTTTCACTGGTTGGCCTAAACATCAACTCAACATTATAAGGAGTACTTGATATTGAAGATTTTCCGCAAAATATTAGTCAGAATTTTCTTACCAAGGATATTTTTTTTACATCTTGTAATGTTAATCCATAGTCCTTAATAATTTACGTAACGATTTACGATGACCCTTTCATCTAAATTTTATGAAATAACAACCCTTATTTTATAATTTTGGGAATGCTGTTTGCCAACAAGGGTTATATCGCATGGCATAGTGACTGAACTGTAAAAAAAAAGCTCGTAATTCCAACCCCAAATTGACAAGGGTTTCCTGCCCTTGAGAGTGGTTTCCTTGCATTCGTTTCTACCAGAGTAGGCCTATGTGTGTCTATATATATGCCAGAGTTAAAGTGAAATATAGTTTTGAAATTCAATGCTCAGTATTTTTTTAAGCTTGACTCTAGTTGATCAGTAGCATTGCTATATGTAAGATCGCATGATCCTAGTTTACCATAATAAATTTTTCTTGGTTATAAACATGACGTGTGGTGTATTTTTATCATGTCACGTTTGGATTAAGTGGCTCAAAAGTCACACGTATAGCCTACACTTAATTGCGTTCGTCTTTTTGCCATCACTCGATGAATTAGCAGAAATCTTTATGTGATCTTCATGTCCAACTGCCATATCAGAGATCACCCGTCGTAACGTGCGGGTTTTTCATTTGATTGAGATAAGATATTGCAATTAGTAATGCTTGATGTAATTAACTAAATTATATCGGCGGTTTTTATCTTATTTCGTATCGGTTGTCGCCTACTAATACCGCAATTAACTTTTTTAAAAAGTAGTTAAGGTTTAGTTTGGTGAATTTCTTTATCCAAAGTTTTTTATGTCTAAAGCCATTTTAAACAGTTCTGTAAAGCTACCTTCCAGTAGTAGTTCTGTCTTTGTTTACAAAGGATAATATTGTGTTTATTTGGTAAAGTTTAAAAGCCTTTTCAATTGTTGGATCTAGTAGAGTGCAAGGAAATGTTTTTGTTGCTGTTTATAGCGTTTATTTATGTAATTACTCCATAGCAACGAATTCTACCATAGCATTCCATTGAGTTTAACAGTCGAGCCATGTATTAAGAATAGCAATATTTACAAATATTTTCACGGAAACTGTATATTGACGCCTGGGCCTGTGTACTGTTATTGTGAATAATAATGACCAGTATGTAAGAACTGACGCAAGGTCATAAATTAAAAAAAAAAGTTGTGGGAAAATCAAAATATTTTTTCCGATTCTTTGATCGCACACTTTTCGTACTAGAGTAACAAGTTTGTAAACAGGAGTGGTTTGGCAACGCTGCAATTGTATGCTAACGCTCAATTGCCCTGCCCTATTATGTTGGGCGTTTTACAGAAATTATCTTGTAAGATGTGATAACAGGTGTCGTGTTAGTTAATGTGGAAAACACTTTGCACGTGACGTGTATGAAATAATGCTGCCGATTCACCTAGTTACTAAAATGTATTACCAACATTACAGGACTCGACGTCACCCAAGAGTTAGGTTGTATTACCATCGGCATTTGGTTGTACATTGAACCACAGCATTAATAACTTACCAAAATATATCTTGAGTCGGATCAGCTTACAAAATCTATTATTTCATCAGTATTTTCACATTTTGTGCCAATGTCTCAAAAATGTTAGATATAAGTACCATGCACGCTTGTAAAAACGTTCATCAGTCATTTAAATTTCTGCGCCGTGCCAGAGATTTACACCGCGCAAGTTATGTACCGTGCAAGCGTGTAGTGTAGATTATGTCACCAGTTATATGTAATTTTGCACCGAGAACAACAAAGACTTCAAATGATTTTCTGCTTGGAAATCACAGCTCTCTCTCTCTCTCTCTCTCTCTCTCTCTCTCTCTCTCTCTCTCTCTCTCTCTCTCTCTCCCCCCTCATCTTTCAGTCATCGGTAAGGTATAGAAAATAACTTCGTGCATATTCATATCTTGGTATTGTTTGCCTTTTTCTAGTGTAATTGATGTAATCGTCAGCATAGAAACATTTCGTATTTCCACCTACGTAACTGTGTCTATTTAAATGTTACTAACAAAGTTGCGGTAAAACAGTTTTACAAAGCTCGTAGAGCAATCTTTTACACCAGGCCACAAAGAATCGTAAAAGTATTGCCAAACCTCTTGTAATGGAAATTACGGCAGAATATAGATATAAATACAGAATGACGGCAACTGATTCCCTAAGCTGGAATGGTTCCTCAATAAAGGTCAAGGCCGATTCCTCTCCCAGTTCCAGTCATTGTTATATTGTCTCGTCGTTTTAATGGCCTCGCTATCGAAGAGACGTATAAAGCCCACTTATCTAAAAGGCCGTTCCTCACGCAACGACTTATCGAACGTTTTGTCGGCCATGCGTGTCGTTCGATAAGACGTACAACTTGTGTGGTGTCCACACGTTCCATTTTGTCGAAAACGCACCTTTTCTGCACTTAAGTTCTCAGTACATGGCGTACTGCCCATAATTTGCAGGCTGGATTATCTTGCTGTAAAATACTCTCTCTGCAGGGTGTAGCCGGAGTGTGGTCGTTCTGCCCTCCTTTACCTGATTCCGAAGACTTACCAGGAGACACCTTGCTGACCTTTCGTTCGGAGTGTTGTCAATCCTCACCAGACTGTCCCTTCATAGCAGGCCAGGGCTCACCATAGCCGTGCAACGAATAGCGTAAAGCTGACAGAGGTTGTTGAATACCCTGGCAGAAGGAGACAGCGCTCCTTCCAGTCGTGGTGGAAGGTAGTGTAAACCAACCCACCATGCAACGAAACCACCCATGGGTTGAACCACACAAGATCACCTTGCTGAGGGCGAGGTTTGTCCTACCTCTACGAAACCGCTTCGTAAACGAGTCCTTTTCTTAGACAGACCAGACCGACAACCCTAGGCCTCACCCTGTAAGTCTACTCCCAAACGGGAGTTTCAACTACCACTCAGATTCCAATCCGCAATCGGCTCAGCACAAGGGTGAGGCTTCACAACGATCCCCTGAGTACCTGCGATACACCATACATCTGAGTTTTCACCCAAGTAGGTGTCCACCCTCCAGGGCTCCTGAATCCCTTCTCCAGATCATTAGTACTTGAGATCCGCTCCGCAGGATTCTACTGTGTGCCTCAGGACATGCAATCTGTTCGTAGGTTGTGCAGTAAGCTGGAGCTCCCGTGCCAGCTTCTGGAAGGCGTCCTAAGTGCCGTGTACAAAGTGAACGATATCTGCAATGGCATCCCACAACAACATGATTATGCTCGCGCTATGAACTGTAGCAGGTGTCATTTTCACCGGCCTCCGAGCTAGTAGACTTGTTTACTTTTGCTACCTCTTTTTTTGTACACAGTACGTAAAGGGTTTATTTTATTTATTTCTTAGCCTCGTTGTTTGCAGACGTGTCTACTTCTTTAAATTTTTTAATTAACGATTGGTAGGCCTGGCTTGCTTCGTTTATCATCGGAGCGATCAGCGCTTTTAACTTGTCGTGATAAGCACGGCAGGTAAACACTCATAGGTTAACTAAGGAACGTGGACGACAAGGAAGCATGCATCTACACATTCATGCTTGTTACGTCTTGTCACGCCAACTTACACGGAATGATGCCACCTAGCTTAAACCTCCGACTATCCAACCTCGTTCCAATAATATAAGACGTCTTACTTTATACGACTTGTGTGATTCTACGAAACGTATGATAAGTCGTTGCATGTGGGTCGATGTTTAAAAAAAAAAAAAAAAGGACAGGATATCAACTGTCTCACACATGTATTGAAAATGTGTTTGTATGAAGTCATATTTTTTCATAAGAGAAAAATTATATTTTTAGCTAGTTATTAGCATACAATTTCTCCAAGTTAATAACGTATCAAAATCATAAAAAAAATTTGTTTTAGAAAATAGGCTAGGTAGAACATTTTAAATACATGTGTGTCGGTTTTAATATGTGTGCTTTATTTTAGGAATCAGAAAAAATATTTAGTTAAACATCTTAAACAGGTGGCCATACCCTCGGTGGTTCTTGTACGTTTAAATAGTGTACACAGCGACAGACGAGTTGAAGAAAGTTCAGCGCACACAGGAAGAGAAAGCGCTGTTTTTTTTTCAACTCTCCCGGCGTTCTCTTTGTTATTTACGATAAATGAAGTATTTCTGAATCATTGGGTGAACTGTACCACTCACTGTAACCGCTTGAGTGTAAGTAAACTGTAAAAATTGCTCGCCGGATCAAATGAAAAAGATTCCCACCGTACCCCCCACCCCCCACCCTTTCCCAGCAAGCTGCTGTCATGATCAGAATCTTCCGCTGACAGGATGTGGCTCCCGGCTGTTTTCTGAGTTATCTAAAGTATATTTTTAGTTCTTTTTATCGAAGAGGAACTTCTTTTGTCTCCGCAAGGTTTAATCTACTGTATAATGTAGTCGGTTTTGTTGGAATAAAGTGTGTCGTGACTGTTGTGAAGTATCTGTGTAGTTTTCTCAAATAAACATTTGTGGTATTATTTTTCCCTCTTTTGTATTTTGTTTGTGGTTCAGCGAACCTAGCATTCACAAAAACATGAAACTAACCCATATTAAAATTTCCGCATTGAATTTCTTGCTTTCGAACAAAATGTCTCGTGGTTCGCGAACATATTTCCTTAATTTGTAAGCCTCGGCCAATAATATGAAATTCTAATTGAAGAGACCATGGATGGCACAATATGTAACGCTTAAGAGGAGTCCTTCGCGGTGACAAATTTCCACCTTTGACGCGTGGGAACAGCGTAGCGATAAGAGCCAGTGTCCCACGCTTGACGAGAAGCATATCGCCTCTATTCGCAGCGCGCCAAGCTGGCGTGCAAGGTTTCCGTTGTATTATTTTTACTATGGGACTTTAAGCTGTTACCCCAATGTTTTATTTTTGAATAGTATGAAGTAAAGACCAACGCATGCTTCTCGTTTTGCACTTTACGAATTCAGGTAAAATTTTCGGAGTTACTACAGTCTTTAAAAAAAACCGTTTTTCGCCATTTTGAGAGGCCCGAATATCATGTTTCTAACAAGCGTGCTGCATTTTTGAAAAAATAGAAGCTGGTTTCAAGTGTGTGTTCTTTTCGTAGGTAAACGTGATATGAATAACTTAAGCGGTTTCGTGTGAAAAAGAATACGCGTGACATGCTGCAACGCCGTCCATGCGCCAGTCGAGGACTCGTCTTGCTGTCACCGGTAATTGAAATTTGCCGGTTTTAGGAAGTCAGATGAGAAATAATGGTGATTCTAGGTGATAGATTTCACAATCTTCGTGTGCGGATATTTTCTCACCGTTACTCATTCCTTTTGCATTGTATTTGCATTGTAATTAAGCTAAAATCATAATAGCTCGAACATCACGAGAATTATATTTTTGGTACTTTCAGGCTGTAGTTTACAGCGTGATCGTAGATCTTAATTTCAGTGGCAGTAAACATGGAGAGCTTAATACTACTTTATTTCGGTTAGAGAGATCAGGCTGAACTTTTTAAACGCGTTGACAAGAAGCTGTACTATAACTCTTAGGTGTAAATATTATTTTTATTCGTTCAATTCGCGAGGCATGTAATTTTTTTTTTTACTAAAATGACGGCCAGTTGCGTATCGTTGTCGTGTTCCAAGGCATGCGGTGCTAAGCAGTGATTATACTCAACACTGAGTTGTCTGTGGGACCATTAGACTGGTACAGGTACGTACAGCCTTGAGCCAGTAGTGTACAAGAGGCAAGGAACATATTGCCCAGTAATGTACTGTACCTCGGTCTACACAACACATAGATATGACATGTAGGCACATCCGAGTCCTCGTGCTCACAACTATAGTCGGAGCCACGGTCGTAGAAGTACAAGTCTGGACACTCGCCTATCTACCAATGATATGTTGTTGACCCCGTTATGACTGAAAGCGCCACTAGCAATGAAGTGTTGTTTTAAAATTGCAATACAGCGTCGTACTGGCAGTTCTCCTAGCAGCTCCGACACGAGTTTGCTCCTTGTAGTCCCATTTACGCAATGCTAAAACAACCCCAGAGTGCCAGTGGCGCCAATCAGTCATAACGGGGTCAATTTTCAACTCCAGTGTCCAAACCTGTTCCTCTATGGTCGTGGTCGGAGCTTATATTGCATGCCATGGAACATGACCACGATACGCCACTGATGACGGCATAAGCAGGAAGTAGCCAAACCATTGAAGTAATCAATTTTGAGACGACCATGCCGCGTATGAGTAGAAGGTCCGAAAGTATACCTTAGAAAAAAAGTACTAAATCACAATATTTGACGAAAAATAACTGTCCAGAACGGTTTAATCAAGGTTTAGATACACCCACAGAAAACTTGGACATGGCTGTTTTAGTTCCACAGAACTGTTGTTTACTTCCTGCGTAATGCTGTCCATGTATCACAAATGGGGTAAAATACATGCAAAATTGTTTCACATGGTTACGCGCTCTGTTTGCAGTGCTCCACGGGATATTAATGTAAATATTTTATGATACAGAACCCTGTTGCTTCCTCGTGTAGACGTCATAAGCGATTGTATTTCAGCAACTGTACAGACACGTTCAAACGTCATGTATTTTGCTATGTGCCCACACTGCACCTACGGAATGCAGTGCGCCGAGCAATGTTTGCTTTCGGCAAATACCATTATTCGGAAGACTGATTTATCGAGAGAAAAGTTTACCGTTTGCTAGACTTCAGTATAATATGCCCATATCTGACGTTTTTCTTTATTGGCATGTCGCCATCTGACTGGGCCAATCATATATCTGGTGCGCCGCTACTGAATATTTGTGATTCGTCTTTAAACGACCACATAAGTATCATGAAGATAAAAGTTTTTTTTTACATACGTCATTGCTGATTTTTTTTTAATTGTGGGAATTTCTGCAATACATCATTTGCCTGCAATGGCCAATGTCCAAAAAAAACTTTGTTGATAATACGAACCCGTTGCAAGAATCGTTCAAAGATCACATACGTAAGTATCATCCAGTCATACAAACCACACACCGCATTATTCTGCAAAATATGGAGGCACGAAAGATTCTTGTGGTTTTACGCTAGTCCTAACTATTTTACCAATAAGATAGAGCCGTTTAGGTTTTACTGTAGTAACTAAAACCTCTAGACATAGTGGTTTCTACCGTACATTTATACAGTTGTCCGCTAGCATTGATGCGTATTACGTACTGTTGCTCGTATGTCACTGCTAGTGTCCAGAATAACGGATGTATCTTCGATCCCGATGAGGCTCAGTGGATGGAAGGAATATTTTTTTTGGGGGGTGGAGGGGGATAACCTAAAAAATTCTCAATGCGACCGTTTAAGAAATTTTTACAATCATGCGACACTGCGACAGCGACAGTGCGACAAACGCAACTAAACCAATCAGATGAGAGCAAGCAGACGACGACGATGCGACGGGCTGCGATAGAACTCGTCCTATCGCAGCTGCGAAAATGTCGTGCGGCAAGGAAGAAGAAGAATAAAACATCGATGTTTGTAAACAGAAAAATTTGTCAACTGTACGAATAAGAATAAAAGTTTCGGAAACAAAACAGGCGGCGTTGTTTTGTTATTGTTTTTGCGATTGACGAAATGGCAAGTTGTGTAGAAGAAAGGTTAATAGAAGAAGTGCGGAAGAGAGAATTTCTTTACAACCCGCGGCATAATTTATACTCTAATCAATTAGAGAAAAACAAAGCTTGGCTGGAAGTTGGGGATGCAT